>JAOYND010060734.1:0-11345 GCA_025802135.1 Lagerstroemia fauriei | reverse complement strand
GTATGGAAGAAACATTTTCATGGGAGTATTGATAAACCAGAAGGTGATGAATTGATGATGGTGATGGTGATTTAAATATTTTCTTTCACCATACAAGACAAAGCCCGACAGGCTGTGGATCGACATTTGGGTAAAACTAAAGTGTGTTGGCATCTACTTGATTGTATAATTATATTTTTTTTTTCAATTTTCGATTATAAAGAATATTGGTAGAGGGACAAGAGGAATAGCAAAAATAAAAGCACCAGAAGTCCCATCAGAAAAATCTCTTCGTCTAGGTCCACCAAACCCACCTTTCTTTGATTAGATTTTGCAGTTAATTGGAGATGTTCTGGGATGAGCTAATTAGTGCATGATATGGTGAACTTGCTACTAACTATTTGGTACATTAATAAAAAGGATAATAACAGTGAAAATCTTAATATATTTATTATTTTTAGCGGTTGAGTTTTATATATCTGAAAATGACTAATTCAGTCATATAAAATCAATTACATTACACTTTTAGTTCAAATAATTGTTGTTTTGCTAACATGAATTTACATTGTTAACAATTCCATTAATAGAACAGTGAAGATTTGAATTGAAAGTGTAACGAAACATATTATATGTGACGGAATTAACCATTTTTAAACGTATAGGATTCAACTCACAAGAACGACAAAAATATAAGATTTTCAGTTTCATTTTTTATAATAAAAAGTGTCATATTATATTTAAAAAATAATAATATTATTAAATAGAAAAATATGAAAAGACGCTCTTTTTTCTATCATTTTGTTTCTGAATTTCATCCCACAAATTCAAACGGTCATATATGCACGCCTACACTACAAGCACACATAACAAGTACATCCATATGTGCATGTTAGAACCAAGGGGATTTGAACCGTAAATAGAAAGAACACTTCACTTTCTCCTTACTATCAGACCAACCACTTCTAACTCATAAGACTTTTAGTTATTATGTTGACATGACCAATTCGACTTATATTAAAATCTCTTGGTTAATTTGGCACTCCACAACAATGACTGTCTCCGATATGAAACAAACAGATCGACTTCCGACATGAATATGATTGTCCGAACTTCTATAATATAACTAAGATGCTGTCTAAAGACTTTATCTTGCCCCATGTTCAAGTTTCCTCTCGATTCTCCATAGTACTAAACTTGCTTTCGCGGCTTCGACAAGAAATTGATCATTAAAAGGACAGGTGACTCACTGGTCCAAGTTAGCCCAATTAACACACTAATGATGTGTACGTACGAATTGTGAGCTATTATTAAAACACATTAGAATCGTCTACCATATTCGATGGACATTGTGTGTAAGGGCAAAGATCGGTCGACTGGCACACAGATAATCCTCATTCGTATTTGGCGATTCTTCATTTGATAATTTTGAAACACATATCAGGAAAGTCAAATTAAGAATAACACTCTAAATCAACTATTCAACATTCATGTTAGAATATGAGAAATCTTAAATTCCACGTCGACCGGAATAAATGATAATCCTGAATTTATTAGAGAACCGAGTACCACCTCCTAATAGAATTGACTTTTGAATGAAAACGAATTCAATCTCTTATAAGTCTCACTAATCAGACCACAACAGTCAGGCATAGGCATGCAGCCCAATTGACGGGCCTTTTGGCAGTCTGACATAAGCTTGAGACCAAATTAACAAGAGTGGACTAACACTTTAGTCCTAAATTTTTAAATTGTCAACACTTGAGGATTTCAATTTCAATTTGCATCAATTTAGTCCAGACATTTCCATTCCGTCTAACACTTTGGTCATTCCGTCGCTTTGGTTTAGTGGGAATCTGACGTGGCATTCGATTTGGCAAATGGACACCGATGTGGCATTGCTACATTAGCAAAATGCAAAATAATAGTCTAATAACACTTTAATCCCTGAATATTTAACATTCTAACATCTAAAATTTTGATCTAGTTTTTAATATTTTTAAATAAAATCCAATATGATACCATTATTGTACTAGCTACTTGCGATTCTATATCATTCTAATACTAGTGTATGTGTTGCACACATTCTTTATTTTTATACTTGAATTCTTTAAATATTCAAAGTTGATGCTTACTATTCTCTCCCTCAATAAAGCTTATATTAAAGCATCTTCTAAAGGAAGACCATTATACAATTAAGAAGGTTAATGCTTCTAATATTGGTTAGCTGGTTGAGCCACTAATGCAGATGTCTGTTTATATGTGAAGATTGTAGTTTAGAAGTTTATTAGGTAACTACTGATAAAACTAGTGTAAATTATTTTTTAGTTTTGGTGATGACTTGTATCTCTATAGTTGTGGATACAATTTTCTACCACGTAATCAAATCATGCATGAAAAGAGTTTGTGGAACTCTATGTGGTTCTTTAAGTATCATGTTTTTGTTTAATTTTGGCAGGTCAATTACGATATGATATTAGGTCAAGTAGGACTTGGTTAAGAGAGAGACCAAGATTGGAATAACAACCTGAGGAAATTATCTCCTTATGACTGATTAATCTATTTAGTTACTAGTATTTTTATTTATTATTTGCTTTCTTATTTAAATTTCACATTTTTGTTATCTGGATATGGTACAAATGTATCCATTTTAATATGTCCTAATTTAGTACTGGCCAGGTTCTCTTGTTTAACTTCGAGTAATTATCCCATCGCTCGTGTAAGGAAAAAAAAAATACTTGGCTCGAATTCAGTTGTTGAGGGCGGGTGTTTAAGAGCACACGTCAAAAGACCCAGTGGATATAATTGTTTAAGAGCACAGTCAAAATGACGGGTATTGAGGAATAAATCCCATATCGGAGAGTCAAAAAATGAAACTTGAATTATAAGAGAATTGTGGAGCATCACCTAATAGTTTAGGCTTTTAAATGGAAATAGACCCAACCATTTATAGGCCCACTGGATATTTTATAGTTTCTGTGAGACAATCCTTAATCATACTTTTATATTATACCGTACCGCATGCACTTGCTTGTTCCTTTAGAAGATGCTTTAATATAAACTTAATTGAAAGACAAAATAGTAAGAGCCAATTTTGAATATTTAAAGAATTCAAGTTGTAAAATAAAGCATGCTTGCAACACATACATTCGTGTTAGAATGATATAGAATTGCAAGTAGCTAGTACAATATTTTTATCATATTAGATTTTATTTAAAAATACTGAAAACTGGATCAAAATTTTAGATAAAATATGAGTTGATGAACTTTAGTCCATGAATATTTAACCCTTTAACACTTAGATGAACTGTGAATTTGACGAATTTTAGTTACAATAAAAACTTTTTTATGTCCTTAACAGTTATAATGTTAAATATTCAGGGACTAAAGTGTTATTAGACTATTATTTTGTATTCTGCTGATGTGACGATGCCACATTAGCGTTTATTTACCAAATCAGATGCCACGTCAAATTCCTGTTAAACCAAAGTGATGAAAGGACCAAAGCGTTAGACGGAATGGAAATGTTTGGACTAAATTGATGCAAATTGAAATTGAGGTTCTCAAATATTGGCAATTTACCAATTTCGAGGACTAACCTGTTAGTCCACTCAAGCAACAAGTATTTTCCAATTTGACATGGTGTCATAGTTAAGGTTAAACCCCTTGTTAGGCTTTGAGATCGCTCTGATACTGTTTGTCGAATTTCAAGATGTCCCAAGCATCAAACAAGAAACTCGGAAACTTGACATCGGATATACGTGGAAAAACCCTCAATTCAAAGCATGAGATTCCACTGTATCAAATCAGGATATTACAGTCTTTAGGGATACTACCAATCCCAAGCTCCATTACAAAACCACACAAAAAAAAGTCACAACTTGATCTCTCAAGTTCTCACGACGTCACGTTATTGAAAAGTTTATCATAAAGATCTTCCACCAAACACTCTCACCCAGGGTTTTATAGCACCAAGACACACCTTCACAACATATACAATACCCTGACCTCTTCCTATTTGAACTTCTAGAAAATATCTTTTACATATATTTTCTAAATCAAATATATTATCAGATCTACAAAATCCTATTCAATGGATGAAAGAATATCATCAAAATCATCTAAATATTCTTAAAAATTATGTCCAAAAATATTTTGCACTTCCAACTATGATCCCAACCGTTGGTCGTTGTAGCACCTATTTCATATTTATAAATCTAATCTTCGAGTTCCGGTTTATGACGAGACATCCCTTAACACTGTGTGTGAGAGGAGAGAGGGTCTTGTATGTAACGGTATTACGACGTAGTAGTACCTACATGGTGACACTAACCAATAATATCAAATCAATTTTAGGGTTACTTATCTAAAAAAATTTAAAATTGATTTGATTTTATTAGTTGGTATTACCATGCAAGCATTGCTACGTATTGACTTCATTACATAAAGACTTTCTCAATTGGGATAAAAATAATATTGTATTTATAAAATAACTAAATACAACATTCTTTAAATTTTTGAATGAAAGTGGACTTAGCCTCCTATGATACCTATTAATCAAATAGGTCCGATCGGGACTGTCTAACATTATTTTAGGTTCCAGCTGACGGGATTTGTAAGTGTGTTATAAGCGCGGGCTTGGTTATCGGACCTTTCCCAATTTGACAAGAGTAAAATGCACTAGACACGCAAGAAGTCAACAGGATGTCAGAGTGCGCCATAAGTACAAACCTGCAAGAAAGCATCATGTGATTAACACGTGGCTTGTCATCATTGACTCTATGCTCTCAATTCATTCCCTGTTAGCCATGATGCGTGGCCCCAAATAAGGATGGCAACCGATCCGCCTAGACCTTGCCACGGTTCAGGGTTCCTGAACCGGCCGGTTTTGATTTCATGAGAGAGTTAAATCGGCTCTGAAACGTCTTTTGGATGGTTCAAGGATAGATTGAAACTGTCCAATTCAGGTTCCGAACTACGGTTTCAACCGGTTCCGATTTACAGTTTTAATCGGTTCCGAACCACCGAATTGGAATCGATCTATTCGATAAAAGAAACTTAGAAAATGAGAAGTTTCAAACATAAGAATTTCATTTGTGTGCAGGACAATTTTAATAAAAAATGTGAAAGAGTTTCCTAGCTCCCTTTACTTTTCTTATCGACGTGGGACAAATGAAACTATGAAATAATTCATAATTTTATTTGTCACATATTGATAAGAAGTGGAGAAGCCCATTCACATTTATTTGACTATAAAAAATTCTAAATATTATTCTTCAACTTTAAAATGAATTTGATCTCATTCGAACTTAAAGAGCCAGTGAATATTCTATCTTAAATTTTAAATTTGATTTAGTCTTTATTTGACAGTTGGGAATTGTCGGTTTCGAGAAACCAACAGTTATGAATCCATTGAATGGTGGAACCGGCCCGGAACTGGCCCCCTCATGGCTTCGACCCAATTCGGTCCCTGGCCACCACTAGGTCTGCCCGCTCCGCTCCTAGATTAGTCGACCCGATTCATAAAAAAAATTAATATATAAAAATGTGATATATATATATATATATATATAATAGTACAATTAAATATATCTAATTTTAATAAATTAAAATAATTATTATCTAATTTATTAAAATAAAAGTAAACATAGATCAAGTAAGATTAATTTTAAAATGTAATAATATAATACAATACAGTGAGTTGGGTTAGGTCGAGTCGGGTCAGACATGATGTAAGACAGATCCAGACTAGGCCCAAATGATGTGGTGGTCAAAATTGCCAACCCTAGCTCCAAAGGAGGTGTAAAGATGTTGATGCCCCTTCTGTGGTGTTATTCCTTGTAACCCATGTGATAAGCTTTACAATATGCTCGAAATAAAGACAAGTATATGTTCCATCATTTACTTTGCCTCTTTAGTCCTCTCTCATCTCATAATTCGATAACCTCTTCCTTTTAAACCTTGTAAGGTTATTAATTATCACGTCCCTGAAACTCAAAGGCACGATTTCTCAACCCAATTTAACAGTTGGAAGTACCATTAAAATCTGAAATCCAACAAGAAGATTTTGACTGTTTGCAATTTACATTTTATTTCAGTATTTCAGTTCCAGCTACAGGAGACCACTGTGCAACAAAAAGAAAGAAAAAAGAAAAAGGAGGGGGAGTGGTTTTTTCTCTTGTTTTGCAAGCTTTTCCCTCATGAATCTTTCTTCTCCTCCCACAAAGATAAAATATCGAATATGTAATGGATATATCACATTACATATATTACAGGCTACTAGCTACTTTACACATCAATGAAAATCCGTTATAAGTATCTACCGGATTATGCATACCATTGCTGATGTGTTGAATACCATTCATTTGAGGTATATATGTATATATATAAAGTAATGTATCCGTTTTACAGAATATGCTAAAGAGAAGAAGGGAAAAAAAACTTAGATGGTTATATCTTACATCAATTTGATAAGAAAAAATTAATTAAATTATTTTGATTAATAATAATAAAGAGAATTATCGGGTGATTAACACCAATTTATTCATCTGTTACGATCTAGTTGGTATTTTTTCACGTCATGTGATTTCTAAGGATTATGTATGAAATTTCCGTGAAGGAGAGTGACGAAAGGAGAACCTCACGGCTCACGTCACATACACGCATGTGCATGTATCCTGTCAACCAGCTGTAAACACAGCCAACACTAGTAACAGGTGGCACTGCTTTTAGCATGTTATATGGCTGAGATGAGACTGATTTCATCCATGTTTGAATGGCACGTATATTTTCCTTATAGTGATCATTATATTGTAATCTCTTTTCCTTTTTTCTTTTTCTTTTTGGTTTTCCTTCTGGGTTCGTTTTAGAGGTAGAATTCTAAAGGAATTGAAATAGACGCAATAAGCATTAAGTTCTTTTACGGATTAATTATATCAAAAAGTACGTAATTTAGTTTATTTTTTTAAAAAAAATCAAATATTTCAAATTTAAAAAATAAAATCAAGAAATTTCATTTTTTTTTCAAATTAAGCCAAAAATTTTAAATTTGAAAAGATAAACCATGTAGTTTTGTTTTATTCTCAAATCAAGTTAAACTCTTCAACTTTAAAAAATGAAAATTATATTTTTTATTTATTGACAAGTTGACTAATCTCTATTACTTTAAGAAAATTCAAAATAATTAGAGTCTCATTTTCTAATTCCAAAAATACTCTCAATCAAATTTAATTTTCATCATTTTCATAATTTTAGTATACTTATCCATTTTATTAATTCATCATGATATTCTATTAACTATTTTTGCGATTCTCTTAATCGCACAATCTCCTTTAATTATTTGTGTGATTCGCCAACTCCTTGCGACGTTCACATCTGTCATAAAAAATCTACTTTATTCACCAGAAATTCTCTCAATTTTTCGATTCTATTACATTTTTATTTAATTTAAATACTCATTTTTTTATCTACTATAACATTAAATTTTATTTCTTTGATCATCTTAAATTTTTATAATAGAGTGAATAATTCACAATTTTATATGTAGCACGAGTCACCCTCTGTATATCAAAATTGTGCGGTATATTGTATTTTTTTATCACTTACTTACAAATTGACAAAATTAGAATAATTTTTATTTAAATTTAATTTAATAATTTTCTCTTAAATTAAGATTAATATTGGTTATCGGAAAATATAAAGAGAACTTTATATAAGAGATTAGTGTAAATTTCAAAAAATTCTAATATACTTTTATCGAAAGCCCGATTATTCTATTTTTTAATTTTTTACTTTCATATTTATCATATAATTTAATTTGTAGATTGTTATATTTAATTTGTGTTTGTGATTGCTTGTTATGTATTTTTGATGTGTGAATTGTTTGTGTTTATTTATGTGTGTTTACTATGTGAATTATTATTAGTAAATAAGTGGCGGATTGTTGTGTAATTATTTATATTTACTAATAATAATAATAATAATAATAATAATAATAAACAATTAAAAAAATGGAAAAGCAGGCAGCGGTAAATTGCCTTAGGCAAAGGTCAAGTACAGTTTATTAATGGGCAGGAAAGTTAAAATCGAATTAAAGAGATACGATATTTCAATCGTGACCATTCAAATAATTATGACTATTTAATTGTTGAAAAAAGTTATAAAGAATGAATCACCTAATTATTGAATATTATGTTAAATAAATTAGTCTGATTTAATAGTAAAATAAATAATGCGATTTTAATTTTAAAAAATGAATTGTTTGGCTTAAATTGAGAAGGAATTCCTGCGAGTTTGTCCTCCGCCCATCTCACTGAAATTTTTATTAGATTTCATAGAAATTTATGTGAGATCTCCGTCGGATCTTTATTTTCGACAGTTTTTTTTTTTTGTCCGTGAAGCATCAGTTGGTCGAAAATCTCACATAAAGTAATAAATTCCGTCGGATTACCGTCAGTATACCGCCCATTTGAACTCACACAAAACTAGGAATTTCTTGTAGTGCAGGAGAAAGTTAGGAGATAAGCGGTCATGCAACGTAAGCGATACTGACATGATATATTCGTCTAATCGAGATTTTTTGTTTGCACCACGCAGTATCCCCGGACCAGCCGAAGCGCACCTCGAGATTAATCTGCTGTCGGGCCGGGATCCCTGAGAAAATTCTCGCCGACCCTCCTAACCTGGGATTGAATCCTGAGATCACCCATTTGGGAGTCTAGTGAGGGAACCACTAGACCAATGCCAAGTTGGTCGTCCAATCGGAATTTGACATATAATAAATAATTATACAGTTATGGTTATTAAATCCTAAAAATTATTTAAAAAATAGAAAAAAAAAGTCTTAAATAAATGATGAACCCTAATTGAAAATAATATATAAATGGTAAAAAAATTGAAAAAAACCTAATAAATGGTGAATCATATTTGGAAAAATATATAAATGGTAAATTCTTATTGGATGGATATACGACGTCAGCATCGCTTGCATGGTATGATCGCTCAACAGAAGACTTTCTCGTAGTGAAGGGTTATCTATGATATGTGGAATTATTGTAGAATTCCCTACGAAGGAAGGTGTTGTTCTCTCTTTTTTTTTTTTTATCATCTCAGTTTCAGTTGGTGCAAAATCCCAATTATTTCCATCAAGTTGATGATAAAAAAAAAACATGGGCAATCCAATGGGCATTATGCGCAGAAGATATCTGATCTGTAGTAATTAAACAGTGGTTGATAGATTAATCTTTGATCATAATTTCCGGTGCTCGTGGTTATAAATCTTATCATATCAGAGTTCGTCAATACATGCATGCAGCTATAATTATCCGAAATGGCTGAGTTTTCTAATTCGATTCTCATCGTACAGGATTTGGTGTTCCTTCCCCGTTCATCGTGCTTTCTAGGGTTTGTGACGAAAGGATCCTTGTACCGGATCTTGAACCATGATGGGAATTACTTTCCGAATAATCACAAAAATTCGGGGAAGATACTTCTGGTGCTCATCCTTTTTTGTTTTTATTATTTTTGTTTGAAAACTTTATATTTTATCATTCATATCCTCAAATTTTTAAAAAAATTTCCACTTTGATCGTACTTTTTATTTTTCCATAAAAAAGTTTCCATCCAAAAATAATTTGTCTATTAAAAATATTTTTAAAAATAAAAAAGAAAAAGTAAAGAAAAGGAAAAATGATTGTGGAATGCTGTTGAAGGCCATATCACATGCAAAATAGGACTCATTCTTAGTTGCGAATTAATTAGTGGTCACTACTCCCACAAAATCGTGACTCATTCTAAATGAAAATGTGTTCTGATTTTAGAGGGAATACTTGTCGGTAGCCACTGCGTTCTTAATCAAGAATGGCTCTACCATCCTTCTATCCCCTCGTTCAGTTTTTCTTATTTTTAATATAAATTATTTACATTAAAAATTATTTTTGAATGAAAGATGTATTTTTAGATAGTAAAAGTAATGGTAGGATTAAAATGTCAAAAACTCAAAATGTTAAGAATATAAATGACAAAAAAATAAAGGATTAGAATGAAAATAACAAAAGTACAAAATGTTAAAGATTAACTGGTCACGAGCATAATACTTTTCTTTCGGACTCAAACTTTTTAACGACCGTAAATTTCATACGTACCCAGGTCTGGCGTGGCATGAGCACACACATTTACTGTCTCTGATACCATGTAAAAGTTACACCATATCCATAGGAGATTAGACCCATATCCACAAAAAAAAACTCAAACCTATAGATTTTAGCACACACTTCTTCTCATAAATCATATCCATTTTATTAATTGTCATACGCGAAACTCAGTAATCTACAATATGCTAATCGGGCTCGGAAGGCACTCGAATACCTCGGTTATATATATATATATATATATATATATATATAAACAATCTGCTTGGTCAACAACTGGAGATCTTGTAATTCTATTTTGTTATGAGATCTTGCAGGCAGATCTCAGATGTGCGATTATCTTATGAGTGTTGGGCACTGATTTATTGCTTTATCATAAAATAATCATTGTCGATTAAAGAAATTAATTAATGCGACGAAAGATTCCCATAAAATAAAGCAGCGGTCTTTTTGCGTGCGATGAGGCGATTGTCTGTAGAGAATCATGCAAGAAATAACAAGGTAAAATCCAATAAAATTTAAGTATTTTTAAAATTATTTTTCTTTAAATTTTACAAATAAAATGAAAAAAAAAACTAAATTTCATTGGTTGACATTATTATATACATGCCATGATACCGTGACACACAGGATACCTTGTCCTTTGTATCTGCCTGGACACTTGTTTATTTGACTGAGAGATTTAGTGTCTGTACAACAATCAAATTGATGTCGGATGATAATGGGCGCTGCAATCTGTAAACAATTCCGATAATATAAGACATAAATTTAATTAACTGTATAAATTTAATAACTGAGAAATTATATAGTTAAGAGAATTAGGAAAAATAGTTGATAAAATTACAAAAATAATTAACTGTATAATGAATAAGCATACTGAAATTATAAAAATAGTGTAACCTAAATTTAATTGAGGGCATTCTTGGAGTTTACAAATAAGACCAAAACTATTTTGAGTTTACTTAAAATAATAGAGAAGGGATGTAGCACTAGAGAGCAGTTTTGATATCTTTTCTCTTCCAAAACCGTTTCCAAACATAATTATCAAAAAATTAATTAATTTTATGTGAGTAATAATATAATAATTAATTGTAAATGGACCATAATACACCCACTCCTCACCAGAGATGGCAATGGGCCGGGGCGGGCCGGGTATTGGGATACCCGGACCCGCCCCATCCCTTCACGGGTCGGGGCGGGGCACGGGTCGGGTCGCATGAG
>JAOYND010060527.1:0-11348 GCA_025802135.1 Lagerstroemia fauriei | reverse complement strand
ACACTCTGGGGGGCGAGAAACTCCAATGATAGGATGGGGAACTTTCATGGAAACATCGTAGGTTTCCCGGTAAGAGGGAGGTCGACTGTGTTGGAGCGGAATAGTGAGAATCGGAAGTCGGGAACTCGGGATAAGACGCAGTTCATAGTGAGAGAGAGACAGAGAGAGAGAGAGCAGTTTCGATCGAACTTCAATAGAAAGTTTTGGAGAGCTAGAGAAGAGAGAGTACGCCTACTTTATTGGAAACATGTTTACGAGATTGAAATAGTTTATATAATATTTAAATTTTTTTTGGCTCAGCTATATAATATTTAATTATATAGAACAAATATATCATGGTCGAAACATTGAGGTGAGTTTATAGATTAGTGTAAGATCCAAATATCGTAGACATGTGTGATACTGGAGAGGAAAGCTAATATGCAGGTGATATAGTATGTTCTCATTCCCTCTTTATCTAAGTACATAGGGTTTATATATACAAAAGGAAGACGACAGTTATTGAAACGAGAAAAGCGGGGAAGTGGTTGAACGTGGGCAGATCTTCATGATTTCCTCAACCGGTGCAACTTCCCGAGTACTTGTTGAGCACGTTGGGCTCCATCTAGGGCCAGAGTGGGCCTATCCAAAGTCGGGGCTTGGGCTCATGGCCCTGACCCATTAGTTGCCCCTGAATTTTCCACGTCGTATGGCGCGGGAAAGTGACTCAAATTTTAAAAGTAGGGGTTGCCCCGAAGACGACACATGTTTCGCTGTGACATCACTAGCACTCGATTGCCTAGGGTATAGGAAGGGGCGTGCCATCACTTCTATTCCCCGAGCACTTTAATGCCGATCAAGTCTCCCACATATCTATAAGAGCAGTGCCCCTTTGTGGCCAATTCTATTCTCATTCGGCGTTCAGCCTCCTCATCCGCATCTCTGCTTCTCTCTCATTTTTGTGTTCATGACGTCCTGCAGCCATCCTATCCCGTCCTCAGCGTTCGCAGGTGAGGAGATCTTTGAGAAGAAACTTGCCCTTCTCGATTTCTCGCCACGCTGAAACTAGGAAGAATTGGAGCGGACTTCATCTCTCGACTTGGCAAAGAACCCTCAGAGCCGCGCTCGGGGGAGTTCACGGTCTTCCCTAAGCAAATTAGGACCGGTCTTCGCTGGCCCCTGGCTGAGCCGGTGATGACGATGTTAAAATACTATTGTCTCGCGCTGGGACAGCTCTCTCCCACGTCCTATTGCGTATGGACTGCCTTTTATCTATGTTGTAGGAAACACAAAATCACCTACAATAGGCTCCTTTTTAGATATTTTTACCTGTTGAACCAAAAGTTTGAGGGGGACTATTTCCACTTTCAACCGCGCCGCGAGAAGCCCTTTGAGGCTGTAGTAGTGAACTATGGATCCCCGAATTCGGGATGGAAAGACTCTTTCTTTTTCATGATGGATACTGAGGGTTGGAAGTGGCGCTTGGATCCCCAACGCGAGTTCCACGATGTGGATCCTTGGGGCTCCATGAAACCTGGAGAACGAGCCTTGGTACAAGGGTTCCGCGGTGTAAAGATCGACGCTCAGAACATCATAACCGATGAAAACATGCGCTAGTATGGCTTGGTGTCTGAGACTCCTTGGAAGTGGAGCTTGGACGCGGACATGTGTGGCCTATCAAAGGAAGTTTTGGTATTTTTTTTCTAATTCCTCCATTCTTCTCTCCTTCCTTTGTTTCAGAGAGGAAGGAGTGGACCATCATCTTTGAGAACATATTAATGTAGGAAAGGCGCTGGAAGGGGTTCGAAAGAGAAAGCGGGATGAGGACGAGGAGATAGTTGTAATTTCATCCTCCCCAGCTGATAGAGGCGGCACTACCGTGCCAGAGGGAGAGGCGCCTTCAGAACGCGAGTCTAGTGAGGGTGTGGGACTGCTAGTCCGCATGCTGGAACACCCAGCCCTGCTAGAACTCATTGCCTTAGGGAGTCACAGGAGCTTGGCAGTTTAGTAGCGCTAGAGCTCGACACTCCATCAGCGCCACTTCCCGTTGGGTCAATTCCCTTGGAGCCGAACGATCCTATAGAGGCTTCCAGAGAGCTATTGGAAGAACAAAGCGGGGAGCGCATCGAGGAGGTATATTCAATACATTTACATCTACCTGTGGCGGTGCATTTACTGAAGTTGATTCCTTGGCGCAGGTGTCCGTCTCTTTGGAAGGCGTTCCCATTGAAGGAGGAGTCCTCTTAACTAACACTGAGACGCAGCTACGCTTTACCAAGGCCCTTCAGTGCTTCAGGGGGGAGCTCCCGGCCATAGAGACTCGAGAGGAATTATTCTCATATGCGCGCTACCATTCCTTGGTGGTAAGTACACGTTCAACGCCTTGTTCTATTGATAGTGGAGAAGCATTAATTTCCGATGTTGACAGGGGGCCATGATACCTGGGATGTTGATGGAGGCTTAGAGACAAGAGCGCTCCCACATATCCGAGCTCGAGTCTCAAGTCCGGCACTTGACTAAGAAGAGGCACAATTGGAGGAAGCAGCACCGAAACATGCGCGCCAACATCCACGACCTCAAATCTCAAGTGGACGCAGTTGAAGAGGAAATAACCAATGCTTGAGGAGAAGCAGAGACGCTGAGGGAACAGCTGGCGGCAGAGAGGGCAGAGAGGAAGAGACTCCAGGCCCAGTGGGATGAAGAGAGGGGTACTCTGCAAGCCCAATGGACCACTGAGAATGAGGCTCTACAGAATCAATGGACTACTGAAAAGGAGCGGCTTCAAGGCCAAATCCAGGAATCCTCACTAGCATTGTCCCTGGAGGCATCAGAGAGAGCGGCGGAAATAGAGAACGTCAGACGCGATGCTGTAGAGTCCTTCAAGAGTAGCGACGCTTTCATGCGGGAACTACTGTCCCGCAGTGGCAAGGCATTGGAGGATTCCCTCAAGTCTATCAAGGATGATCTACAGTGTCTATACCGCAGCGTCAAACCTTCTCAAATCCCCAGCTTCGAATACCTGTGGAGGCTCGAGGAAGGTCGCTCTGTCACTCCCTCTTAGCAGAGTAGAGAGACTTCCAAGTAGATGATTGTAAATGTCAAATATGCATGCAAATTTTAGTAAATGAAATTATCCATATGATGTATTTCTCCCTCTCATTGTTACTTGATAATTTGATAGCTTGTGCCATCGACTCGTGCTATAACGCTGTTCTATGAAACTCACCAAATTGTATATGAAGTAATTCAACGCTCTAAGTACAAAGCCAATCAATGTATAACCATCTCTAGTGCCAGGGTAAGAGTTGCGCGTTCAGTCATACTTCGACCCCAGGGACACTTGAGGTGGTGTATCAATGTATAACCATCTCTAGCGCCCAAGTCAGGGTCGCACACTCAGATAGATTTCTCCCCTAGGTCGTAGAGGTCTTGCCCTTAGGCATCTTTGACACTTTTAGCGTGCCCTTGGGTCGCAGGAGTCTTAAGTGGATTTGCCCCGGGTTTAGCGAGGTCTTTGACGCTTTTAGCATGCCCTTGTGTCGCAGAGGTCCTAAGTGGATTTACCCCGAGTTTAGTGAGGTCTTTGATGCTTTTAGCATGCCCCTGGGTCGCAGGGGTCTTAAGTGGATTTGCCTCGGGTTTATCGAGGTCTTTGATGCTTTTAGCATGCCCCTGAGCCGCAGGGGCCTTAAGTGGATTTGCCCTGGGTTTATCTAGGTCTTTGACGCTTTTAGCGTGCCCCTGGGTCACGGGGTCTTTTTTTTTTTGAGACGGGGTAACGTGGCTCAACCGAGTTGATATTTCTTGGATGTTCGAATTGAATTCAAGGAAATAACAAGGGATTCCAAACAAATACAAAGCAAGGAACTTAGTAAAAAAAAAATTTAGCACCTCAGCATTGAAGGTATGTGGCAGCGTGCGTCCCTCCATATCTTGCAATATGTATGCGCCGGGGTATGGAATACCAGCAACGCGATATGGACCTTCCCAATTGGGTGTGAGCTTATTCACTTGGTCCTGGCACGAGAACTTGTGCTGGCGAAGGACGACGTCCCCTACACTGAATTGTCTTGTGCGGACCCTGCGATTGAAGTAAAGCGCCGCTGCACGCTTTGCCTTGTCGATATTTTTGAGGGCTTCTATCCTCCTCTCTTCCAAGAGGTCCAAGTCTTCCCCACGAACTTGGTCATTCCCAACTTCATTGAAGGCCGCCACCCTATGAGTATTGATTGCCAGCTCGGCACGGATAACTGCTTCAGATCCATAGATGAGAGAAAACGAAGTTTCCTTTGTAGCGGCACGTGGCGTTATGCGATATGCCCACATGACATTATCCAGCTCATCGACCCAAGATCCGCTAAGGGCTGCCAATCGTTTACGTAGCCCATGCAGTAGAGTTCGGTTGGTAACCTCGACCTGGCCATTTGTCTGCGGGTGAGCAACCGATGTAAATCACTGTTCTATATTGAGCTCACGGCACATCTCCTGGAAGGCCCATCCCCGGAGCTGCATCCCGTTATCTAAGATGAGGACACGGGGGATCTCGAAGCGATATACCACTTGTTTTAACACAAACTTCCTGGCCACCTAATCCGTAATTGTGGGAATAGCTTCGGCTTCAACCCATTTAGAGAAATAATCTACTGCCACGAACAAGAAGCAGCGTTGAGCTGAGGCGAGGGGAAGTGGCCCCAATATGTTTACCTCCCATTGCGCGAACGGCCAGGGGGAGATTATAGCAGATAACTCCATGGGGGGACGGGTCGGATTACGCTTGAACACTTGGCAAGAGGGGCAACTCCGCACCAGAGCTCGAGCATCCTCCACCATGGCGGGCCAGTAGTAGGCCTGTCGAAGGGCTAAACGGGCAATCGCCCTTGCTCCTTGGTGACTTCCAGCGATTCCTTCATGGATTTCTCTCAGCACATAGGTCGCTTCTTCAGAATCAAGGCATCGCAACAAGGGCTGGGAGGCGCCACACCGATAAAGGATCCCATCCAGCAAGGTATATCTAGCAGCCCGCAACTTAATACGCCTGGTGTTAGTAGGGTCGGTGGGCAGGTGATCCCCTTCAAGATATCGGACAATGGGAATCATCCAGCTTTCCCCATTTCTAGTACAGAGCACTTCCACAGGAGTGTATGCCTCTGAGATGTGCCGCTATTCTATGAAGCAAAGAGGGGAGTAAGTTTGACTAGTGGCAGTTCTGCTGAGTAGGTCAGCCAGGTAATTGGCCTCCCTTGGAATCTGTGTGATCTCCACCGTGCCAAACTAGTGCATTATCTCATTCGCCCTTTCCAAGAATCTTTTCATATTCTCCTCCTTCGCCTCATAGTTGTCGTTTAACTGGTTAACGGCAAGCTGAGAGTCGCACTTGGTAAGTATCCTTCGGGCCCCTGCTCCTCTAGCTATTAGGAGTCCAGTGATAAGCGTTTCGTTTTCCGCTTCATTATTATTGGCTAGGAAAGAAAGCACAAGGATGTAGGTGAATGGTTTCCCACCCGGGGGAATGATAACGCACCCAGCTCCAGCGGCGGAGGTCATAGAAGACCCATCAGTGAGCATTTCCCAGATACCCTATGGAGGTTCTATTTGGGTGCCGCCGGGCCCGGTGTTCTCTGCAAGGAAGTCAACCAACGCTTGGGCCTTTATCGCTCCCCTCGGTTTGAAGAGGACATCAAATTTGCTTAGCTCTATGGCCCACCGAACCATCCTTCCTGACAACTCCGGTTTCCATAGGACCTGCTTTATGGGTTGGTCGGTTCTGATGGCGATAGTGTGCGCATGGAAGTACGGCCTGATTTTGCGCTCCGTTAAGACGATTGCCAGGGTGAGCTTTTCCATGGGCATGTAACGTTGTTCCGTCGGGATCATAACCTTGCTGACATAATAGTCCGGGCGCTGTGTGCTTTCCCTCTCCACCACGAGGACTGAGCTCAAGGCAACTTCGCCGATGCCCAAATAGAGCCTTAGCGTTTCTCCCAGTAGTGGGGTCGCCAGACTGGAGGGCGAGCTCAAATATTCTTTGAGCCATGAGAAAGACTCCTCGCACTCCTCAATCCATGCGAAGTTTTTGCCCACCTTGATCAGTTGAAAGACCGGGAAACACTTATCTCTTGCTCTCGAAAGGAACTGCAAGAGTGCCGCCAAATGACCTGTGAGGTGCTGCACTTCCTTGATCGTCGTGGGGGACTTCATATCCTCAATAACCTTAATTTTTTCAGGATTTATTTTAATTCCCCGATGTGAGAGCATGAAACCTAAGAATTTTCCTAACCTTACACCAAAGGCGGAATTCTCAGGATTGAGGCGGAGGTTATGCTGCCTCATCACCTCGAACGTAGTTCGTAAGTCGTTCACATGCGTTGTTGCCTTTGCAGATTTGACGATCATGTCGTCCACATAAGCTTCCATGGTCACCCCAAGTTGCGCTGGAAATAACCAGTTGACTAATCGCTGATATGTTGCTCTAGCATTCTTGAGGCCGAAAGGAATGACGCGGAAACAGTAAATACCATCGCTAGCGTAGAAGGACATCTTTTGTCTATCATCAGGATGCATGGCGATTTGATTGTGTCCATCATAGGCTTCCATGAAACTGAGGAGGTCATGGCCTGCCATAGCATCCACCAATTGTTCGATTCGAGGGAGCGGGTAGGCGTCCTTTGGACAGGCTTTATGAAGGTCAGTGTAGTCAACACACATCCTCCATTTGTCGTTGGATTTTCGCACTATCTGCGGGCGATGCGAAATGACTGCAGGATTAATGCCTGGCATATCTGCAGGCGCCCAAGCAAACAAGTGAGAAAATTCACGCAATAACGCTGTCAAGGTTTCTTTACAAGCGGGACTTATGTTCGCCCCGATTTTGACTTGTCGCATCAGCATGAGCGAGATTTCTTCCAAGTCTCCCACAGGTGTGGGGCGCTTAGCCTCCTCCTACGAGTCTGGTTCAATCTGGAGCAATTGCCGAACACGTGCTTCCCTCAATGTCGCTTTATGACATCGTTTGACCAACTGGTGGCTACCATTTACCGTACCAGTCTCCCTGGGAGTAGGGAACTTAACCATCTGATAGTAAGTTGAGGGTATTGCCCGAAGTGCATTCAGAGTTGGCCGTCCCATGATAGCGTTGTAGGCTGAAGAGACGTCAACAACCAGGAAGGTGGTCATACAGCGCGAAGTCCTGCTTTTAGCCCCTAACACAAAGGGTAACGTGATGGCACCCTGGGGGTAAACTGACCCTCCATTGAATCCGACGAGGGGCGCATCGATTAGGATCAGCTTTGCGTTATCAAAGCCCATCTTCTTGAAGGCGTCGTAGTATAGTACATCAGCAGAGCTTCCATTGTCCACAAGGATCCTTCTAATCTCGAATCCCCCGACATCAGCCGTAATTACCAAGGTTTCGTCTGCTGCCGATATGGGTACAGAGTCAGCATCCTTCTCTGTAAACGTGATCGAATAGCTGAGATCACGGCCAAGGTACTGCATTTCGCCAGCCGATCGCTTACTTCTGGTGGCACCACCTCCTGTAATAACATGGATTGTCCCCCAGTTTACGGGCGGTGGCGCATCTCAGTCTGCTGGTCTCCCCCTTCCTTCACGTGCTGGAGGTGAGCGATGTGCATCCGTCTCACGATGCCAGGTGTTCTTGGCATATAGGCGTCTGACATATTCTTGTAGGTGGCCTTCTTGGAGTAATCTCTCCATTTCGAACTTCAACTACCTGCAGTCTTCCGTGTCAAACCCCACAACCCTGTGCCTGCAGTCTTTCGTGTCATACGCCACAGCCCTGTGATAGTGGCAATACCTATCCACCTCGTGTCCCAAAGTTCACTTTGTTTTGAGGGGGGTCCTGATCAAGCAGCGCTTCTCCCCTTCAGCCAGGAGTATGGCTCGCAGGGCCAACAGCCTGGGTAAACTTCTCCTGCTTATTGTCACGGGCGCCGTGGTCCCCGTTCCTTCCCCCGGCAACTTCCTTTCGGTTCACATCCTTCCTCCTCCAATCAGTCTCTTCAATGGCCATGAAGCGCTGAGTTTGCGCTAGCTAGGTCGGCGAAGTCACTTGGCGGGTCGATGATTAGGTTCTTGATGAATTCGTCATCTCTCAGGCCCCGCTGGAATGCCGCCATTTTCTCTTTTAGCGTCAAATCATCTACTTCCGCTACCACTTTGACAAAACGTTCGTACCAGTGGCAGAGGGACTCATTGTCCTGCTGCTGCATTCTAAAGAGTTCCATTAGAGTGCGCTTAATCCGAAGGGAGCTTGCGAAGCGCTTCAAGAATTTCTCTTTGAGCGAGCGAAACCAGTTATGGACCCAGGCTCCAAAGAGTAAAACCAGTCCGCAGCAAGGCCTTTGAGCGTTCCTCAGAAGAGGAGACATTGAATTGCATAGATGGAGCCTCTTCCCAGCAGGGAGTTGATGTGGGTGCGTAGATGATCGCAATGGTCATTTTTACCATCGTACGTGGCAATCTGGGGAACCTTGAACTTCTGGGGGAGCGTCATAGTCTGGATTTCAGTAGAGAAAGGGCTGGTAACATCACCCTCTGAGGCAGGGAGACCGTATTTTCTGTGGTTGTTTGCTTCCAGGGCTCTAGCCACTCGATCCTCCACTAGCCTCTGCATCTCCCTAGCAATCATGTTGCTACCAGCCTGCATAACATCTTTCTCCGGAGGAGCTGGTGCTAAGCACGAACTCATCACAACTACGATGGGGGGGAGGGGAGGTTGTATTGCTCCTGCGGTGTCTCCAGCTCCCTCCTGGCGGTCACTCAAATGGCGCGACACAGTAGCTTCCACTAGGGATGCAATGTGACGCTCAATCAGCTGTTCCACGGCCCTATGAGTGCCAGCAGGAAGAGTTTCAAGGAGTTGATATTGCCTGTGATCTACATGGGGAGAATCAGGTAGGCAAGTGTCGGCCAGGTCAAGGATTTTCGGGGGGTTATGAGGTGGTGCGGGTTACAGGAGGGGTGGATTGTGGGCAGAGCTGGCCGTTGCTCGGTTGCTGCGAGTTTGAACCATGGCTTCTCGTTCGCTTTCCCATAGCCGACGCCAAATGTTGGATCCAAAGATCGTAGACGTGTGTGATACTAGTAGAGGAAAGCTAATATGCAGGTGATATGGTATGTCCTCATTCCCTCTTTATCTGAGTACATATATAAAAGGAAGATGATAGTTATTGAAACGAGAAAAGAGGGGAAGTGGTTGAACGTGGGCGGATCTTCGGGATCTCCTCAACCGGTGCAGCTTCCCTAGTACTTGCTGAGCATGCTGGGCTTCGTCTCGGGCCAGAGTGGGCCGATGCAGAGGTGGGGCTTGGGCTCCTGGCCCTGGCCTTGACCCATCAATTAGTAAAGAAATTAAAATTATGAAAATTATCCACATACTCTATTACTTAACAACAATTAAATATATATTAAAATATGGCAAAGTAACTTCAATTTTTATGAACCATCAATACAACGAAGAAGAAGGTTCTAATAAGTTACTCCAAACTTGCTGTAACCGTTCTCCATCGAGTAAATTAACAATTTCATCCCCGAGAAATAGATTTGTCGTCAATTGGATACTTGAGTGACTTTTTGCCTCATTTAATTCCATAATAGATACATTTTACATCAGATATGTTTCTGATGGTATAATTGATACCATAAGGCACCTAATTGATACCACGAGAGACTGAATTGATATCATGAAAGATACCATCAGGGACCTAATTGATACCATGAGATGCCAAATTGATATTATAAAGGATTTAACTGATACACTAAAAAGGTATGATTGATGCAAAAATCGTACTTAAGGACTCACATGATGTAAAATTCATCTCTAGGAGAGTTAAGTGATGCAAAAACTCTTCTAGGGACCCAAATGATACAAAACTCATCTATGAGGAATGAAATTGTTAATTTACTCATTCTGCATCTCTCTCCTTCAAAAAAATCCTAGCTTTCATTGCAACCTAGCAATGGCTTGCACACTAGCGAGTATAGCCATCACATACAGAACTCACTTTACACCCGTGAGGTTTAGCCACCAAAGGAAATAAGTGTAGCCCCTCCACCTTGTTGGCCTCTCCCTCTTTAGTTCCCTTCGGTTCCAAGGCGATGTTTCTGACGACATATGATCCGATTTGGGATGGAGAAGACATCGGGGGAACAGCAGATGACCTGACGATAATAGATTTAGGTGAAGAGGACGTGGGAAAGGAGGATGAGGAAACTGAGGACGGAGGACGGAGGACGGAGAACTGTGAGTTGGCTAGCATGGAGGATGAGTATGGTAAAGATATCGGAAAGGGAAGAAGAAGAGCAGTATGACAGCAGTTTAAAAAATGGTGATGTAGGGAGAAGGGTAGGGCAAGAGTTCCGAGTAAGAATACTGCATTTTGCAAACTTTTTTTTGTAAAAAATTGTTTCAAATAAAATATTTTGTTCAATACCAAAACAAAAGTGCATCTTAAAGATAAGTTTTTAGTTTTGTAAAGGAAACTCGTATTCAAGAAAAAGTTTTCAATACAGTAAAATCACATTTTGAAGATGAGTTCCCTTCACAAAACTGAAAAGTCATCTTCAAGATTTGCTTTTACTTTGATATTGAACAAAATATTTTATCTGCAACCCTTCCTCATGAAAAAATCTTAGATGGTCATACCTCACAATAACGTGGTGGGGAATAACCAATCAAATTACTTTTAATTAGTATTAATTATAACAAGTGTTCGGGTGATTAACACTGATTTGCTCGTTTTTCACATTTTGATTTATGCTTCCTCTGATTACATGGCGAGGTAAGATCGCCTAATAACTTCTCTTTTTCTTATAAGGTAGTTTTTTTTCAAGCAGTATTTTAACACAAAACTGGTACAACAGCGACAGAGCATTTATTTTTTAGTTTTATAATACTTAACTTTCTAATACTAATATAAAAAATACTTAACTTTCTAAAATTAAAAATAAACTTTAATGGCCCTGCAGCTAAGTTAAATCAACGGCCCATCTCAGTCCAAATAATGCATAAATGTAATGCTTATTATTAATTTTAGTGTAAACCACCATTTTGATCCTTAAAATATAGTGAGTCATCAGTTTGGTCCTCAAAGTTTAAAAACCATTAGTTTGGTCTTCACCGTTTAATTCTATCAGTTAATTTGGTCAATGCATTATAACAGTGTAATGCATACTCAGGGAGTATTATTGTTTTTTTTTTTGGTTTGCACCACGCAGTATCCCCGGGCCAGCCAGAGCGCACCTCGAGACTAATCTATAGTCGGGCCGGGATCTCTGGGAAAATTCCCGTCGACCCTCACAACCTGAGATTCGATCCTTGGATCACCCATTTGGGGGCCTAGTGAGGGAAC
>JAOYND010060116.1:0-11357 GCA_025802135.1 Lagerstroemia fauriei | reverse complement strand
AATCATAGAAAAATAATGTAATCTGCCAATATATTCTTTCCTTTATTTTTGGCTGCCTCATTTTGGACGAATTCTTGAGCTGCATCGTGGGCTTACTGCTTCGATTGGGCTTCACTTTGGGATTCAACAATTAAAATTAAGGCCTCTTGTCTCTTGTTAGCTTGAACTTTAATTTCTTGGGCTGTCAACACATTGGTCAGAGCTCCGATAGCATTTTGCAATTTCTTCAGTCTCCCTCTTGTCATTGGGCCTCCTCCATCCAAGATCAAATCCTTCTCTATATTAGTTGAATATTGTGTCACAATCTTGTCCGCATCATTCTCCCCCTTTTGAAAAGGAGTCTTCCTCGACTCTTCAATATCTGTATCAAGAAAAGGAGGTAAATCAGCGACATTAAACGTAGCACTTACCCCATACTCACCTGGTAAGTCAATATTATATGCATTGTCGTTGATCCGCTCAAGAACCCGAAAAGGACCATCCCCTCTTGGCATAAGCTTGGACTTCCGTTTTTCAGGAAATCTTTCTTTCCTAAGATGACCCTCCGTCGGTGGCACAATTACAGATATGCCCCTCCCCCGAGCCACGAACGGTCCGATTGGAACTTTTGCCGCAAATGTCCCCATTGCGATCATCAAGCTTTGAATATCACCTCCAAGTGGTCCTCAATGCGAGTTGCAAGAGCACCCTTCGCCGGTGGTACAATTACGGATTTACCCCTCTCCCGAGACACGGACGGTCCGGTCGTAACTTTTGCCGGAAATGGCACATTGCGATCATCAAGCTTCGATTATCACCCCAAATTTGTTCGGAAAAGGAATTGCGACTACACCCCTCTGCCGGTGGCACAATTACGGATTTTCCCCTGCCCCGAGCCACGAACGGTCCGACCGTAACTTTTGCCGGAAATGGCGCCATTGCGATCATCAAGTTTCGATTATTATCCCCAAGTGGTCCGGAACGGGAATTGCATGTGGTCCCTTCGTTGATGGTACATTTATGGATATGTCCCTCCCTTGAGCCACAGACGGTCCGATTGGAACTTTTTCCGGAAATGTCCCCATTGCGATCATCAAGCTTTGAATATCACCCCCAAGTGGTCCTCAACGCGAATTGCAAGAGCACCCTCCGCCGGTGGCCCAATTATGGATTTGCCCCTCCCCCGAGACACGGACGGTCCGGTCGTAAATTTTTCCAGAAATGGCCCCAGTGCGATCGTCAAGCTTCGATTATTACCCCCAAGTGGTTCGGAATGGGAATTGCGAGTGGACCCTCCGTTAGTGGCACAATTAAGTATATGCCCCTCCCCCAAGCCACGGACGGTCCGATACTAACTTTAGCCGGAAATGTTTCCATTGCGATCATCAAGCTTTGAATATTACCCCCAAGTGGTCCTGAACGCGACTTGCGAGTGCACCCTTCGCCGGTTGCTTAATTACGGATTTGCCCCTCCCACGAGGCATGGATAGTCCGATCGTAACTTTTGCCGGAAATGGCCCCATTGCGATCATCAAGCTTCGATTATCACCCTCAACTGGTCCGGAATAGGAATTGCGACAGCACCCTCCGCCGGTGCCACAATTACGGATTTGGCCCTCCTCCGAGCCACGCACGGTCCGGTCATAACTTTTGCCAGAAATGTCCCTATTGCGATGATCAAGCTTTGAATATCACCCCCAAGTGGTCCTCAACGCGAATTGCAAGAGCACCCTCCGCCGGTGGCACAATTACGGATTTGCCCTCCCCCGAGACACGGACGGTCCGGTAGTAATTTTTTTCCGAAATGGATCCATTCCGATTGTCAAGCTTCAATTATTACCCCCAAGTGGTCCGGAACGGGAATTGTGAGTGGACCCTCCGTCGGTCGCACAATTACAGGTATGCCCCTCCCCAGAGCCACGGACGGTCCAATTGGAACTTTTGCCAGAAATGTCCCCATTGCGATGATCAAGCTTTGAATATCACCCCCAAGTGGTCCTCAAAGCGAATTGCAAGAGCACCCTCCGCCGGTGGCACAATTACGGATTTGCCCTTCCCCCGAGACACGGACGGTGTGGTCGTAACTTTTGCCGAAAATGGCCCCATTGTTATCATCAAGCTTCGATTATCACCCCCAACTTGTTTGGAACAGGAATTGCGACTGTACCCCTCCGCCGGTGGCACAATTACGGATTTGCCCCTACCCCGAGCCACGAATGGTCCGCCCGTAACTTTTACCCGAAATGGTGCCATTGCGATCGTCAAGCTTCGATTATTAACCCCAAGTGATCCGGAACGGGAATAGCGAGTGGACACTCCGTCGGTGGCACAATGACAGATATGCCCCTCCCCCGAGCCACGGACGGTCCGATTGCAACTTTTGCAGGAAATGTTCCCATTGCGATCATCAAGCTTTGAATATCACCCCCAAGTGGTCCTGAACGCGAATTGCAAGAGCACCATCCGCCGGTGGCACAATTACGGGTTTGCCCCGCCCCCGAGACACGGTCGGTACGGTCATAAATTTTTCTGGAAATGGCTCCATTGCGATCGTCAAGCTTCGATTATTACCCCCAAGTGGTCAGGAATGGGAATTGCGAGTGGACCCTCCGTCAGTGGCACGATTACGGACATGCCCTTCCCCTGAGTGACGGACGATCCGACTGTAACTTTTGTCGGAAATGTCTCCATTGCTATAATCAAGCTTTGAATATTACCCCAAGTGGTCCTGAATGCGACTTGCGAGTCCACCCTTCGTCGGTGGCACAATTACGAATTTGCTCTTCCCACGAGGCACGGAGGTCCGGTCGTAACTTTTGCCAGAATTGGCTCCATTGCGATCATCAAGCTTCGATTATCACCCCTAACTGGTCCAGAACAGGAATTGTGACTACACCCTCTGTCGGTGGTAGAATTACGGATTTGGCCCTCCCCCGAGCCACGCACGGTCCGGTCGTAACTTTTGCCGGAAAAGGCCCATTGCGATAGCCAAGTTTCGATTATTATCCCCAAGTCGTCCGGAACGTGAATTGCGAGTGGACCCTCCGTCGGTGGCACAATTATGGATATGCCCCTCCCCCGAGCCACGGATGGTCCGGTCGTAACTTTTGCCTAAAATGGCCCCATTGCGACCATCAAACTTCGATTATTACCCCCAACTTGTCCGGAACAGGAATTGTGACTGCACCCTCCGCCGGTGATACAATTACAAATTTGGCCCTCCCCTGATCCACGCACGGTCCGGTCCTAACTTTTACCGGAAAAGGCCCATTGCGATTGCCAAGTTTCGATTATTACCCTCAACTGGTCCGGAACGTGAATTGCGAGTGGACCCTCCGTCGGTGGCACAACTATGGATATGCCCCTCACCCGAGCCACGGATGGTCCGATTGTAACTTTTTTCGGAAATGTCCCCATTGCGATCATCAAGCTTTGACTATCACCCCCAAGTTGTGCTGAACGCGAATTGCGAGTGCACACTTCGCCGGTGGCACAATTACGGATTTGCCCCTCCCACGAGGCACGGACGGTCCGATAGTAACTTTTACCGGAAATGACCCCACTGCGATCGTCAGACTTTGATTATCATCCGCAAGTGATCTGGAACGCGAAACGCGGGTGCACCCTCTGCTAGTGGCACAATTACGGATTTGCCCCTACCCCGAACCACGATCGGTCCGGCTGTAACTTTTGCCGGAAATATCGCCATTGCGATCGTCAAGCTTCGATTACTGCCACCATGTGGTCCGGAAAGACAATTGCGGGTGGACCCTTCGTCGGTGGGACAATTACAGATATGCCCCTCCCCCGAGCCACGGACTGTTCAATTGGAACTATTGCCGGAAATGTCCCCATTGCGATTATCAAACTTTGAATATCACCCCCAAGTGGTCTTGAACGCGAATTGCGAGTGCACCCTCCGCCGGTGGCACAATTACAGATTTGCCCCTCCCCCGAGGCAAGGACGGTACGGTCATAACTTTTGCCTGTAATAGTCCCATTGCGATCGTCAAGCTTCGATTATCACCCCCAAGTGGTCCGGAACAGGAATGGCCAGTTCACCCTTCGCCGGTGGCACAATTACGGAATTGCCCCTCCTTCGAGACGCGCAAGGTCCGATCGTAACTTTTGCTGGAAACGGCACATTGTGATCGCCAAGTTTCAATTATTACCCCCAAGTGGTCCGGAACAGGAATTGCGAGTGCACCCTCTGCCGGTGGCACAATTTCGGTTTTGCCCTTCCCTAGAGCCACGGACGGTCGGGTCGTAACTTTTACCGGAATTGGCCCCATTGCGATCGTCAAGCTTCTATTATCACTAGCAAGTGGTCTGGAACCCGACATATGAGTGCATCCTCCGCTAAAGGCACGATTAAAAATTTGCCCCTCCCCCGAGCCACGGACGGTCCGGTCCTAACTTTTGTCAGAAATGGCATGGCCCCATTGCGATCTTCAGGCTTTGACTATCACTCACAAGTGGTCTGGAACGTGAAATACTAGTGCACCCTAGGCCTGTGGCACAATTACGGATTTGCCCCATCTCGGAGCGATGGACGGTCTGGTCTTAACTTTTGCCGGAAATGGCTCCATGGCAATCGCCAAGCTTCGACTATTACCCCCAGGTGGTCAGGAACAGGAATTGCGAGTGCAACCTTTCGCTGGTCGCACAATTACGGATTTGCCCTTCCCCCGAGACACAGACGGTCTGGCCGTAACTTTTACAGGAAATGTCCCCATTGCGATGATCAAGCTTTGAATATCACCCCCAAGTGGTCCTCAACGCGAATTGCAAGAGCACCCTACGCCGGTGGCACAATTACGAATTTGCCCCTCCCACGAGGCACGGACGGTCCGGTCGTAACTTTTGCCTGAAATGACCCCACTGCGATCGTCAGACTTTCATTATCACCCGCAAGTGATATGGAATGCAAAATGTGAGTGCACCCTCCCCGGTGTCACAATTACGGATTTGCCCTTACCCCGAGCCACGATCGGTCCGGCCGTAACTTTTGCCAGAAATAACACCATTGCGATCGTCAAGCTTCGATTATTACCACCACATGGTCTGGAACGAGAATTGCGAGTAGACTCTTCGTCGATGGGACAATTACAGATATGCCCCTCCTCGGAGCCACGGACGGTTCGATTGGAACTACTGCCGGAAATGTCCCCATTGCGATTATCAAGCTTTGAATATCACCCCCAAGTGGTCTTGAACGCAAATTGCCAGTGCACCCTCCCCCGAGGCACGGACCGTACGGTCATAACTTTTGCCTGTAATAGCCCCATTGCGATCGTCAAGCTTCGATTATCACTCCCAAGTGGTCCGGAACATGAATGGCGAGTCCACCCTTCGCCGGTGGCACAATTACGGAATTGCCCCTCCTTCGAGACGCACATGGTCCGATCGTAACTTTTGCTGGAAATGGCACATTGCGATCGCCAAGTTTCGATTATTACCCCCAAGTGGTTCGGAACGGGAATTGCGAGTGCACCCTATGCCGGTGTCCCAATTACGGATTTGCCCTTCCCCTGAGCCACGGACGGTCGGGTTGTAACTTCTACCGGAATTGTCCCCATTGCGATCGTAAAGCTTCGATTTTCACCCGCAAGTGGTCTAGAACGCGAAATACGAGTGCACCCCTCGCTAGTGGCACGATTAAAAATTTGCCCACCCCCCCCCCCCCCCCAAAGCCATGGACGGTCCGGTCGTAACTTTTGCCGGGATTGGCACATTGCTATCATCAAGCTTCGATTATCACCCCCAACTTGTCCGGAACAGGAATTGCGACTGCACCCCTCCGCCGGTGGCATAATTACGGATTTGCCCCTACCTCGACCCAGGAAAGGTTCGGCCGCAACTTTCTCCGGAAATGGCGCCATTGCGATCATCAAGCTTCATTTATTACCCCAAGTGGTCTGGAACAGGAATTGCGAGTGGACCCTCCGTCGGTGGTACAATTACGGATCTGCCCCTCCCTTGAGCCACGGACGGTCCGATTGGAGCTTTTGCCGGAATTGTCCCCATTGCGATCATCAAGCTTTGAATATCACCCCGAAGTAGTCCTCAACGCGAATTGCAAGAGCGCCCTCCGCCGGTGGCCCAATTACGGATTTGCCCCTCACCAGAGACACAGACGGTCCGGTCGTAAATTTTTCCAGAAATGGCTTCGGTGTGATTGTTAAGCTTCGATTATTTCCCCCAAGTGGTCCGGAACGGGGATTGCGAGTGGACCCTCTGTTAGTGGCAGAATTACGGATATGCCCCTCCCCCAAGCCACGGACAGTCCGATAGTAACTTTTGTCGGAAATGTCCCCATTGCGATCATCATGCTTTGAATATTACCCCGAAGTGGTCCTGAACGCGACTTGCAAGTGCACCCTTAGCCAGTTGCTTAATTACGAATTTGCCCCTCCCACGAGGCACGGACGGTCCGGTTGTAACTTTTGCCGGAAATGTCCCCATTGCGATCATCAAGCCTCGATTATCACCCCCAACTGGTCCGGAACAAGAATTGCGATTGCACCCCCCGCCGGTGGTAAAATTACGGATTTGGCCCTCCCCGAGCCACGCACGGACCGGTCATAACTTTTGCCAAAATGTCCCCATTGCGATGATAAAGCTTTGAATATCACCCCCATGTGGTCCTCAACGAGAATTGCAAGACCACCCTCCACCGGTGGCGAAATTACGGATTTGCCCCTCCTCCGAGAGACAGATGGTCCGGCAGTAAATTTTTCCGGAAATGGCTCCACTACGATTTTCAAGCTTCGATTATTACCCCCAAGTGGTCTGGAACGGGAATTGCGAGTGGACCCTCCATCGGTCGCACAATTATAGATATGCCCCTCCCCCGAGCCACGGACGGTCCGATTGAAACTTTTGCCGGAAATGTCCCCTTTTGGGATGATCAAGCTTTGAATATCACCACCAAGTGGTCCTCAACGCGAATTGCAAGAGCACCATCCGCCGATGGCACAATTACGGATTTGCCCCTCCCCCGAGACACGGATGGTCTGGTCGTAACTTTTACCGGAAATGGCCCCATTGCAATCATCAAGCTTCAATTATCACCTCCAACTTGTCCCGAACAGGAATTGCTACTGCACCCCTCCGCCGGTGGCACAATTGCGGATTTGCCCCTACCCCGAGCCACGAACCATCCGGCAGTAACTTTTGCCGGAAATGGCGCGATTGCGATAGTCAAGCTTTGATTATTAACCGCAAGTGGTCCGAAACGGAAATTGCGAGTGGACACTCCGTCGGTGGCACAATGACAGATATGCCCCTCCCCCGAGCCACGGACGGTCCGATTGGAACTTTTGCAGGAAATGTTCCCATCGCGATCAGCAAGCTTTGAATATCATCCCCAAGTGGTCCTGAACGCGAATTGCAAGAGCACCCTTCGCCGGTGGCACAATTACGGAGTTGGCCCTCCCCCAAGACACGGTCGGTCCGGTCATAATTTTTTTCGGAAATGGCTCCATTTGATCGTCAAGCCTCGATTATTACCCCCAAGTAGTCCGGAACGGGAATTGCGAGTGGACCCTCTCAGTGGCACGATTACGGATATGCCCCTACCCCCCAAGCCACAGACGGTCCGATTGTAACTTTTGTCGAAAATGTCCCCATTGCAATCATCAAGCATTGAATATTACCCCCAAGTGGTCTTGAACGCGACTTGCAAGTGCACCCTTTGCCGGTGGCACAATTGCGGATTTGCCCCTCCCATGAGGCACGGAGGTCCGGTCGTAACTTTTGCTAGAAATGGCTCCATTGCGATCATCAAGGTTCGATTATCACCCCTAACTGGTCCAGAACAGGAATTGTGACTGCACCCTCCGTCGGTGGTACAATTACGGATATGGCCCTCCCCCGAGCCACGCATGGTCCGGTCGTAACTTTTACCGAAAAAGGACCATTGCGATAGCCAAGTTTCGATTATTATCCCCAAGTCGTCCGGAACGTGAATTGCAAGTGGACCCTCCGTCGGTGGCACAATTATGAATTTGCCCCTCCCCGAGCGACGGATGGTCTGGTCGTAACTTTCGCCGGAAATGGCCCCATTCTGATCATCACTTTTCACTTATCACCCCCAAGTGGTTCGGAACGCGAATTGCGAATGCACCCTCCACCGGTGGGACAATTACGGATTTGCACGTCCCCCGATCCACGGACAATCTGATTGTAACTTTTGCCAGAAATGGTACCATTGTGATCGCATAGCCTTGACTATAACCCCGAAGTGGTCCGAAACGCGAATTGCAAGAGCACCTTCCGCCGGTGACACAATTACGGATTTGCCCCTCCCCCGAGATACGGACGGTCCGGTCGTAAATTTTTTCAGAAATGGCTCCATTGCGATCGTCATGCTTCGATTATTACCCCTAAGTGGTCCGGAACGGGAATTGCAAGTGGACCCTCCGTCGGTGGAACAATTACAGATATGCCCTTCCCTCGAGCCACGGACGGTCCAATTGGAACTTTTGCCGGAATTGTCCCCATTGCGATCATCAAGCTATGCATATCACCCCCAAGTGGTCCTCAACGCGAATTGCAAGAGCACCCTCCGCCGGTGGCACAATTATGGATTTGCCCCTCCCCTGAGACACGAACGGTCCGGTCGTAACTGTTGCCAGAAATGGCACATTGCGATCATCAAGCTTCGATTATGACCCCCAACTTGTTCGGAATAGGAATTGGGACTGCACCCCTCCGCCTGTGGCACAATTACAGATTTCTCCCTCCCCTGAGATACGGTCGGCCCGGTCGTAAATTTTTCCGGAAATGGCTCCATTGCAATCGTCAAGCTTCAATTATTACCCCCAAGTGATTCGGAACGGGAATTGTGAGTGGACCCTCCGTCAGTGACACGATTACGGATATGCCCCTCCCCCGAGCCACGGACGGTTCGATTTTAACTTTTGCCGGAAATGTCTCCATTGCGATCATCATGCTTTGAATATTACCCCCAAGTGGTCCTGAACGCGACTTGCGAGTGCACACTTCGCCAGTGGCGCAATTACGGATTTGCCCCTCCCACGAGGCACGGACGGTCCGATCGTAACTTTTGCCGGAAATGGCCCCGCTGCGATCGTCAGGCTTTGATTATCACCTGCAAGTGGTCTGGAATGCGAAATGCGAGTGCACCCTCCCCGGTGTCACAATTACGGATTTGCCCCTACCCCTAGCCACGATCGGTCCTGCCGTAACTTTTGCCGGAAATAGCACCATTGCGATCGTCAAGCTTCGATTATTACCACCACGTGGTCCGGAACGAGAATTGTGAGTAGACTCTTCGTCGGTGGGACAATTACAGATATGCCCCTCCTCGGAGCCACGGACAGTCCGGTTGGAACTATTGCCGGAAATGTCCCCATTGCGATTATCAAGCTTTGAATATCACCCCCAAGTGGTCTTGAACGCAAATTGCGAGTGCACCCTCCGCCGGTGCCGCAATTACGGATTTGCCTGTCCCCCGAGCCACGGACGATCTGATTGTAACTTTTTCCAGAAATGGTACCATTGCGATCGCATAGCTCTGATTATAACCCCGAAGTGGTCCGGAATGGAAATTGCAGGAGCACCTCCACCGGTGACACAATTACGGATTTGCCCCTCCGCCGAGACACGGACGGTCCGGTAGTAAATTTTTTTCGGAAATGGCTCCATTGCGATCGTCAAGCTTCGATTATTACCCCTAAGTGGTCCGGAACGGGAATTGCGAGTGGACCCTCCATCGGTGGAACAATTACAGATATGCCCTTCCCCCGAGCCATGAACAGTCCAATTGGAACTTTTGCCGGAAATGTCCCCATTTCGATCATCAAGCTTTGCATATCACCACCAAGTGGTCGTCAACGCGAATTGCAAGAGCACCCTCCACCGGTGGCACAATTACGGATTTGCCCCTCCCTCGAGACACGAACGGTCCGGTCGTAACTGTTGCCAGAAATGGCACATTGCGATCACCAAGCTTCGATTATGACCCCCAACTTGTTCGGAACAGGAATTGGCAATGCACCCCTCCGCCGGTGGCACAATTACAGATATCCCCCTCCCCCGAGACACGGTCAGTCCGGTCGTAAATTTTTCCGGAAATGGCTCCATTGCGATCGTCAAGCTTCAATTATTACCCCCAAGTGGTCCGAAACGGGAATTGCGAGTGGACCCTCCGTCAGTGGCACGATTACGGATATGCCCCTCCCCCGAGCCACGGACGGTCCGATTTTAACTTTTGCCGGAAATGTCTCCATTGCGATCATCATGCTTTGAATATTACCCCCAAGTGGTCCTGAACGCGACTTGCGAGTGCACACTTCGCCAGTGGCACAGTTACAGATTTGCCCCTCCCACGAGGCACGGATGGTCCGGTCGTAACTTTTACCGGAAATGGCCCCACTGCGATCGTCAGGCTTTGATTATCACCCGCAAGTGGTCTGGAACGCGAAATGCGAGTGCACCCTCTGCCAGTGGCACAATTACAGATTCGCCCCTACCCCGAGCCACGATCTGTCCGTCCGTAACTTTTGCCGGAAAGAGCGCCATGGCGATCGTCAAGCTTCGATTATTACCACCAAGTGGTCCGGAAAGGGAATTGCGAGTGGACCCTCCGTCGGTGGGACAATTACAGATATGCCCCTCCCCCGAGACACGGACGGTCCGGTCGTAAATTTTTTCCGGAAATGGCTCCATTGCGATTGTCAAACTTCGATTATTACCACCAAGTGGTCCGGAACGGGAATTGCAAGTGGACCTCCTTCGGTGGGGCAATTACAGATATGTCTGTCCCCTGAGCCATAGACGGTCCGATTGGAACTATTGCCGGAAATGTCCCCATTAAAATTATTAAGCTTTGAATATCACCCCCAATTGGTCCTGAACGCGAATTGCGAGTGCACGCTTTGCCGGTGGCACAATTTGGGATTTGCCCCTCCCCCGAGGCACGGACGGTACGGTCATAACTTTTGCCCGTAATGGCCCCATTGCGATCGTCAAGCTTCCATTATCACCGCCAAGTGGTCTGGAACAGGAATGGCGAGTTCACCCTTCGCCGGTGGCACAATTAAGGAATTACCCCTCCTTCGAGCCGCACACCGTTCGATCTTAACTGATGCAAACCTCGCCAACAATGTGATGAAACCCGATACCAAGTATGATATGAATCTCACCAACTCGTGATGAAATCCGCATTCGACTATGGTGTCCAAGAAACGTGTCCTTGTCAAGCTCAAATGGTAGAACCTTGATCCATTACCTATAGAGAGGTAAGAACCTTGGTATAGTGAAGACGCCACAATAAACTATGGAAGGGTTGATTGATAAGTCGGGGTGAACGCCACGGAAAACTCCGATAAGTTCGAATAGTTCTTCAAAGA
>JAOYND010060005.1:0-11364 GCA_025802135.1 Lagerstroemia fauriei | reverse complement strand
GCAAATCTTCTCCATGTTTGATCCTCATGCCCTATTAACATCAAAGAAATCATGTACTCCTTAGCTTGAATTTTTACAGTTAGCTCGTTAGGTTGTTGTTGAATTTCCTTCATCTCCTTATGATTACTTGTAGTGGCTAGTTGATTTGGACTTGATCCTTGATGCACTCCACTGAATTCCTGCAAATAAAGAATGATGTTGCTCGGAAGGAATCCGACAAGATTGTTAGTAAATAAAATCGGCTCCTTCAACATAAAAGGCTGATGTAGAATTAAGGATCTCTCAATCTCACGGTCTTTTTCCTCTCTTGCACTTACTAATGACAAATCACTCTTTTTTTCTATCTCCTCAATTTCTTTTCTCTTGTTTTCTTTTCTCTCTAACTCAAGCTCTTTCTTTTCTTCTCTCAAATTCTCGTTTGTCTCTTTTTTCTCATTCTTAACTCTCATATTCTTTTCATCCCACTCTTTCTTTTGCTCACTCTCTCTTGTTTCATGACACTCTCTTTCTTGATCACTTTTTTGATTCTCATGAATTTGTGTAATACTCATAGCTTGTTCAATGTCCTTGGAGAGCTCGGAATAAAAATTAAAAGATGGCACTTTGTCTTTCTTGGTGGCTGACCTCAATGAACTTGTAGCAGTCGTGCTTGTACTCCTTTCATCCATGTTTGTTTGTTTCAACCGTCGTTCAACTTTCATGGCATAGAGTAACATATCTTTGAACTCCCCATAAGAACGCCTCGCCACTTCATCAGCAATATCGCAATTTAATGCACGTATGAATCTGTCTATGGTGGCTTCTATGTCCTCCTCTACATTCGCTCGGATCATTGCAACCTCCATCTCAAGGATCCAAGCGGATCATTCGCTTGGATCCTTGAGTTAGATGTTGTAATTTGTTGTGTAATTCCCTGCGATAGGAACTTGGAAGGAATCTTTGCCTCATTATTGACTTCATCTCAATCCACGTCTGAATAGGCGGTTCTCCATTCCGTCTTCTACTTGTAATAAGTTGATCCCACCAAATAACAGTATAGTCAGAGAATTGAAACGAAGCAAGTTGTACCTTTTTCCTTTCAGAATAGATATGATGTTTGAAGGCCATCTCCATTCCTTCTTCCCACAAAAGATAAGTTCCAGGATCGTTTTTGTCTTGGAAAGTTGGAAGCTTCACCTTTGCATTATCCAAATTATCATCTGGCCGTGGTCTTCTAGATTCTCTATCTTCATATGGAAGTTCAAATCTTTTTGCTTTTGCTTCATTATCAATCTGATCTATCTTCTTGTGGATTTGTTCGAATTCATCTTTCACCATCCTCCCTACTTTGTGTATGAATGCTTGTAGTTGTACTTCATTGGATGATCTTTCCTCTTGATGGTGTGACATATTGAGAATCTGCAAAAGATAATAGGACCTCACAAACACTCCTTCACATGTCTCACTCGAGAATGGATTCACTCAATTTCACTCGTGTTTGCACTCAAACGGCTTTTACCCTCTGATATGCTCACCACTCTTGCCTTTTTCCACTCTAATTGCCTTCTTTAGTTCTTAATCAAACTCAAGAAATCACCTAAGGAAACTTGCAGCAATTCAAGGATGAATCCAACCGAAACAAATCACAAAGATGAGTAGGAATCCAATGCACAAGAATGATGGAACAGGAACAATTTTGGATAAGAAGAATATAGATAAAGGGAACCAGATGGATGTATGACTGGTTGCAGTACAATATCTCTTTTTGCACCTTGATTTCTTTCCTTTTTTTTTGCTTCCTTTTTTTTACGACTTTCTTTTTTTGTCTCTTTTTTTCACGAATTTTCTTTCTCTTTTTTTTTCTTTTTGCAAGCAAACTGATGAACAAATTTTGGAAAATGAAGGATAGAATTCAACAAGAAAGAATGATTGAGAATAATGAAAAGGATAGATGAAACCTGTCTTAGAACCAAAGCTCTGATACCAACTGATGCGAACCTTACTAACACGTGGCAAAACCCGACAACAATATATGGAAAAGAACCCCAAGATCTACAAAGCTCAAGTTTCGAAGGCGAGCTTTGACCCGTTACCTAGTGAGATAAGAACCAAAGCTACGGATTGGAAAGGACGCCACACCCCGAGGATTGAAGCGATAAGTCCGGTTGTAGAACGTCACAAGAAACCTTGATAAGTTCTACGAATCTTCTCAAGAACCAAGAAGAGCAAATTCCTCACTCAAAGGAATGAAAAATATGTATTGAATCAAAAGAAAATCTGTTCTCTTTTCAGCTCCAACCCTAGCCTTTAAATAGGCTACGATTACAAGATATTCGAAGATTTTGTTGGCAGATTGCCCCTATATAATAGGTAACAAATCTCTATAACAAATCTTGCGATATCTTACCATATCTGACCTAAATAACTAAAGATATGAAATAACAAAATATCATTTGTCTGAACAGAATCTTCTAAAACGTGAATCAAGTTGACACACGTTGACGGTAGCACATGTGGACTTGCTTCAACATGCATCATTAAATCTTCTCTTGAGTGCATATTTTCCGAATCAGCCGATTAAGATCTTCCTTCAACTTCTTGGCTCACGCCCACGTAATTGAACCCGTCGGAACTTGAACCAGATCTACTGAAGCACCCTCTGGATTTGCATTAACGTCATTCAATTGCCTAACTCGAGCTCTTGTCATCGAATCAAGAGGAACATCAATTGCATTCTTCATACCCGTTTCTGGGATCACATCAATAGGCCTTTTGACCTGACTTATTTATTTAGAATGTCATTTAGTAAGCATTTGAGTTAATGGTAAAAAAGACAAACATATCTAAGTTATTAGTACATTGATAAGAGTTAATAAGAGGTATATGATTGGTTTGTACAACGTTATATGATTATACAATTAATAATTAATTATAGATAATTCATTTTACTTTAGAATTGAATATTCTCTAAGATGTAGTTCACACTTTTCACATATTATTTTTACAGACAAGCTTGAGGTTTATTGAGCCGACACTATGAGCAGGGGTAGTTTTTTGATAGCGAGGAATTGACTAGAGATTTTGATAGAAGTTATTCTTAAAATTTATATAGTTTTGTACTATATTTTGCAACTCAGAAATTTTGGTACAATTTTGTAATGGTTATTTTGAAAATTTTCTAAGGTGCTATACAACAGGTTAATGTTCTCTTAATTGAAAATACAATAAATTAGGGGATACTCTGCCAAATTTCTGGGTCATGACATTTTTGCTATCTGCTGTCCACGATTTCTTTGCACAAATTTTGTCATAATTATCGACAGTTGCACTTATAGCTTGTTTGGATATGAGGGATTCGTCGGAATAACACAATCATTTGTTTGATAAAACTTTTAGTATCCTTCCAAATCCCTCCAAACTCCAATTTTTCAATCCCTCCAAATTGGGAGAATTTGAAGGGATAGTAAATAATCGAAGTTAAAAATACAGTCACATTCCTTTTGATTGCTGCATCTGCTTTTATTTTATATTTTTTGGGCTATTGTCAAAATCATCAGCACGTATCATGCAGCCAGAAGCAAAATAAACACCAATCATACAAAAAGTTTAGTTGATGTTTAATATGATACAAAATTCTTAAAACGTTGCAAAATGGTACAAATCTTTGAAAAGTTGATGCTGATAGTACAAACCGTTAATTATTTATTAATGTTGCCAGTAATTACTAACGCGACTCTCTCGTAGCTCATATATGGTTGCTGATTAGGAAAATTGAGTGACATGGTAATAAAAATGTCGAGAACAAAAGACACCACTGATATAAGAAATTTAACTAATGTCACTATATAGTACAAAATTCTTAAAACATTATAAAATAATATAAAATCTTTTATCTATTGAACTCCCCTGGTTATGGCTTATAATTTATTGGGTTGAAAATATCTTGCATCAAGCCGGATACATGTTGAGCCTAAAAACTTAGATGGATGAGTGAAAACCGTGAAAGAATCAGATATATTCCAATTTTGAATTTAAAATATTTTCATTCCTACAATCTCATCCCAAATCAAATTAGTATATTTTCTTAAAAAATAAATAGGAAATATCTAATATCTTTTAGGTCTATATAAGATTGAATAGAGTTTCGTAAGATAATGTTGGAAATCTTGTGAGTGATTTTTATAATAAATTTCTCGATAACACTAGAGCACGAAAACTTAAGAGATTGATTTGAAACTTTTTCTGAGAGGAGTTATAACGAGAGTTTTGGTATGGAGTTAGAAATATTTGCAAAGTTAACGAGAGTTTTGGTATGGAGTTAGAAATATTTGTACTGTTTCCTTAGAAAAGTTTTTATTATGTAATTATGAAATTCTTGTTTCTCCTCTCACTTCTTAGTTCTTTCTAGTATTATTGTACTCTAAATTCTGACGTCTTGATATGTGTCTTATCCCAGCAAATTGGTATAAGAGCCTATCTCGAAAACATCGGTGGCAAAGGCATGATACAACTCAGCCTGTCAAATAAGGTCCTCCAGTTGGTGTTCGATCAGATTTTGGCTCCAGAGCTGTGGTGGAAACTAGAATGGGTGTACATGACGAAGTCCTTGACCAGCATGTTTTAGTTGAAGAAGTGGGTGTACTAGTTGAGGATGAGTTTTAACGTATCAATAGGCAGCCACGTGGATTTATTTAATCATATCGTAATGGACCTCCAATCCATAGGATGAAGTTCTGATACTATTGTACTCGCTATCGGACTCCTATCATAATTTTGTTGATACGATATCGTACGGGAGATCGAGTATCACCTTGGAAAAAGTCAAGATGGTGTTGACTTCGAAAGAGTTAAAGAAGAGGGTGATGGAAAGGTCAAGTGGTGTAGCTGAAGGGCTACTTGCAAGATGCAGATTTGAGAATGAAGGTCGTGTGAGCAAATGAATGTCTAGAGCAAAATCTAGAGGAAGGTTGACTTGCTAGGACTACAGCCATGACAGTCATGTTAGAAGAAATTGCCCTAGGAGGAATCGCAAGCAAGTTGAGTCCGCAAATGTAAGAGAGGAAGAGGCGGAAGATGAGATTCCGACAACAATAACGGATGGGAGTAAAAATGCTAAGAATGTCACAACATCAGACATGTCGAGCTCAAGTTGAGTTCTTAATTCAGGTAGCACATTCTATATGTCTTGATAAGAGTTTATTTACCACTCATCGTTCGGTTCCATGTGAAAATATTGGTATGGGAAACGACAAACATGTGGAGTTGTTGGGATTTTGGATGTAAGAATCAAGATATTTACTGAATGTGAGAGAATTTCAACCGAGGCACTTCCCTGAATTTTAGAAAACTTGATTTCTCTAGGAACACTCGATCAATGCAAGTACAAGTTGCCCTAGGTGGGGTGCAAAAAATTTTGAAGGGATCGCTTGTAGCCATGAAAGTAGTATTGTAGAGAGGACTCTATGTCTTATAGGTAAATGCTAGGATTATAATAATGGTTGAGTATGTAACTCCCTGAAAATACTTGGATGATCTTGGGTATGAAAGGGTGAAAGTATGCAGGACGTTGTACAATGTTGGTAAGATATCAAAATCCCTCGTGAATAAGTGCGTGTCCTTTAATAAATTATTGTGGCTGAGTAGTTTAACAATAGGATCCCAGAGAAGGTGGAGGCGTCTTGGAGGGAGAAGGAGCCAACAAAGAATCTCGAAACTCAACTTGTGGAGGTAGGAGTTAGTACCTGCAGAGATGCAACAACTTCTATGAGAAAAAGTGCATGGTTAGGACTTGCAAATGAAACAGTTAAGATCGCTTGAAAGAATTGGGTTTCGAGGAGTGGTGGTCTTGTAGAATGCTAAAACTGTGCCAAAGTCCGCTCGTTGATCAATCAGCTGAAAACCCATAAGAGTGTTGATAAAGACAAGCACCTCGAAAATTCTAAGTGTGGTTTGGATTTGAACAATATACGCATGAAGAGGTGGAGCCCATGGGTGATCTAAGTAGCGCAAGCAAATATGAGATTAATAGTGGTGGCGCAATGTGAGTCATGGTGGAGATTTGTTGAAGATGCGTCGCATCAAGCTGGATACCTGTGGGACCTAAAGACCTAGATGGATGAGTGAAAATCATGAAGGAATGATACATATTCTACTTTTGAATTTCAAATATTCTAATTTTCTATAATCTCATCCAAAATCAAATTGGATACTTACTAGGAGATAGTCGAGAAATATCCGATATCTTTTTTATTGTATTAAGTGATATATATGATAGGGGTTGTAACAGGGCTTGGGTACGGGATTAGAAATCTCTATGAAACCGTAATCTCATGTTTTGATCTAGCGAATTGTTTACTCTGCGTCATGGACATTTCCTTCAGAGAGGGTTTTATCACGTAATTCTGGTATTCTTATTCCTCCTCTTACTTAATTCATTTTGTTGTCGTCGGACTCTAAATTTCTAAATTCCAATATTTTGATATGGGCATTGTCCCAACATACTGTTTATAGCTTATGCCCTATCACGCTTTTCTCATATCTCTAATCGTGCTAATCTCACTATCGATCATTACATCATTACTGTAACCTTTTCTCATATTTTGAATTCGACTTCTAACTTATTTCTCAAATCTTGAGATTTCTAAACGTCTTGTTTAAAGCTAGACATCTCCAACGATCCTCTAATAAGAGTATTAATGAGATAAAATATATTTGTCAATTCTTACAAGTGAGTTCTAAATATTTTAAAGTGTTAAATCAAGTTCTTTATATTGTCTGCATTACAATATCGATTCCTTTCCACCACCTATACTTTAAGCTGACGTGGCGCTGACCTGACGCTGAGAGGATACTGATACACGTCAACTTAAAGTATAGATGACTGGAAGGACTTGATATTGTAATGCGGACAAAATATAGGACTTTAGTAAACAGTTTGAAACAAATAAGAATCGATAAATATATAGTACTTCAGATGTCATTTTCATAAATATTAACAACCTCTTGAGCCAAAAAGAAAGAGAGAGCTAAGATATTAAGCAACCACTAATGAAAATTTTCTTGAGATTGGGTTAAAGAAACACAAAGTCTCCTTCAATATTAGTTCGATATTACTGTGCAGTTTATTAGGCAAAATTTATAGGACTAATAGTTTAAACTAGATTATGTAAAAAAGATCGTAAGTTTAAGTGAAAAAAATGAAGAAATATTATCTTAATGGAAATGTTGGTCGATCAATGGAAATGCATTGGATCACGAGATAGCTGACGAAATTAATTAGGACACGTTTGATAACGCAAAATTGAGATTCCGTTTACATATCAATTACATATAATATTTGAATTGCATAGTTTGATAACTTTTTTATGTGGAATTGTGGTTGCCTATGTAATCAACAATTCCTGATCAATCATACATCGTCTTTCCCTATGGATCTATCCATAATAGTGATGAAACATTGATAAGAGATTGGAAAACTTAGTTAAATTATATTTATGTCCTTCCATAACTTATTTTTATAACTCATTTCTCTTTTATCATTGCAAGCCACTTTCTCTTTCTTTTTTCTAACACATTTTCTTTCTCTTAATATTCTCGTATCCATTTTTTACTAGAAGAAATAAATATTCTATTTTATTATTTTTATCAACTAATATTTTTTTTACTTCAGTTAAAAATAATTATACCTTCATGCCTATGGGTTTCTCTTACCATTAAAAATAATTATATCTTATAGAAAATTAAATTATTAAATAATAAATTAATATCTAACAATAAATTAAAAAGATACATAATAATTTACAAAGAAAAATTTTAATCATTCATTTATTAGTATATGATAAAGGATAATTAGTAATTTTTTAACTCCTAACAATTACTAGTCAAAACTTATCATGTTACCAAACAAAGATATTATTTAATTTAATTTCCTTCTAATTCTCTTTACTCATTTATTCAATTCATCACCAATTTATTATTTATTTGATTCATCCCTGTCAAGTATGCTATTATAATTTTCTGAGGGAAAAAGACACTTTTGGTCCTCAACCTTTCGTTTTTTGTCATTTTTGTCCTAAACCTTTATTTTTTTATCATTTATGTCCTCAACCTTTTGAGTTTTTACCACTTTAGTCATACCGTTACTTTTTTCATCCAAAGAAAGCATATTTCATCCAAAAAAAGAATATTACATCAAAAAATCATTTTTCAACAAAAAATACTTTTCAAAAAAATATATTTCATCCCTGATTAAGGAAATATTGGTTACTAGCAGGTGTCCTTTCTAAAATTAGAATTCATTATTCTCAGAATGAGTCACAATTTTATAATGATAGGAACCATTAATCAATTTTGAATCGAAAATGTGTGTTAATTTTAAAGGAGATATGACAATCAGTAAAACCCTACTGATACTTTTCATTTTCATTTATTTTTCCCTTTTTTACTTATTTTTTGAAAAATAATTTTAGGATGAAATATTCTTTTTTTGGATGGAATATACTTTTTTAGATGAAAAAAGTAACGGTATGAATAAAGTGACAAAAACTCAAAAGGTTGAGGACGTGAATGACAAAAAATAAAAATTTAGGACAAAAATGATAAAAATATATAAGATTGAGGACCAAAAATATCATTTATCCATTTTCTGATGACTAACAGGTCTTCTGTTTGAAAAATTTATAAAACTTGCAGGTCATTAATGGCGGGAAAGCTTTATACAGGGAAGGCTTCAGAGTCGAGCTGTAAAGGTCTGACATTTTAGCAAAAAGACATGAAAAGACCACCAATTTTTCAGAGTCGTGCTGTAAATCTCATAGGATCTCTCAACGGTCGGTTTTTGAATGGTTGATGATGGCGCAAGTGGGAGGAAATCAAGAAAAATTAAAACTGCACCTGAAAAAACATAAGGCCAAGTAGTAATTACAACTTCCTAAAAAATGAGCTGTCAAACCCTAACATCCTTTGAGCCTGCAAGAATATATTAAAAAAATGAAGCAATGTCAACGTTATCTCATGTTCTTCTCTGATTTATGTAGCCAAAAAGATATAATATATATATATAGTGAGAAGGAAAAATTAAAGTGCTCTCTTAGTCACCCAACTTTCCTAGCTTATTTGACCGTTAGATCAAATTATTTGCATTGGCAATTTAGTGAAGTTTGTCCGCTCCCCGAGTAATGTCAGTCTTTCTGGGTACAAAGTAGGTCTGATTGTGCAGAATGAGATATAAATAAATGGGGAGTAAAGATGTCCAATGAGTCTTATGATGAAAATTATCAATAAAATAATGATTAATTATACGGTAAAAATTGTCACACAATGTCTAGTTAGTATACATGTTATACTGTCATGTCAACTTGATTAGTGGTGTTAGAGAAAAATTAACTATTTATATTAAAATATTACATTTTAAAAATATTTTTCAATGTGGAGTGACACAAAATTTTTTTTAGTAAAGCATTACAGTTATTAAGATTTTGTACGAACTGAACAATTTTTCCCGACCTGTCCATTTGGTCCCGAGTCCTGACGGCTCATAAAATCTCTGAACGCTTGGTTTTTGAATGGTTGATGATGGTGCAAGTGGGAGGAAACCAAGAAAACTTAAAGCTGCACCTAAAAAAAAACATAAGGCCAGGTAGGAATTACAAAGGGGACAGTGGTGGCCATAGATTGGTTTGGGGTCGGAATTGGTTTAGAACCGGTCAAAATTGAAACTGCACCTTAACCATCCCCAAACTGTAAGGTTTAAAGTTTAGGACCGGTTTTACTGGATTCAAAAATTAGTACTGTGGGTTCCAAACCGGATCTTGAACAGGACCGGAATAGATGAGAAATTAAAAAAAAAAATTTAATTCTACCTTATATGCTAACTTTTGCAGGCCTAATCCCCCGTGCCCCCACACCTTTTCAAACCCATGCAGCCCCCGTCTTGTCAATTGTGACTTGTCAGGCCTATGGCCTGGCCTCCCTCTGCCCTACCTATCTACCTCCCCCGGGCTCCCACGAGCTTCAATGGTCGAATCAGCCTTGTAGACTACTGTAGTCGATTTGATCGGTGTCACACCATACTATATTTTTTAATTTTAAAAAATAAAATAAAATAAAATTTTTTGCATTATTAATAAGTGTTAATGGTAGAGAATAGCACAACTCTCCTCTCAACTTGCAAAAATAGCACCAAGTTACAACAAAATTGAGAAATAGCACCAAGTTGTGCTAATTGTCATGTTTCCCTTTTCTACTTTCCCTCCAAAAGTTTCCCTCCCTCTCTCCTCTCTCTCCCAGCACACTCTTACAAAATCTCTCCCAACCCCGAACTGCCCGAGCCGAGCTATCGAGCTACCGAGCTGCTCGAGCCAACCCCGAGCTGCTCGAGCGAACCCCGAGCTACCCAGCCCTGCTCCTTTCTCCTCAATAAGAGAAAAATAGTCCCGATGACCAATTCCTTAGTTAGATTTCATTAGAAAGTCGATTTTTCTTCTCAATTAAATAGGTCCCGGTGAGGGAAAAATAGGTCCTGGTAAGAGAAAATAGGTCCCGATGACCAATGCCTTAGTCAGATTTCATTAGAAAGTCGAATTTTCCTCTCAGTTAAATAGGTCTCGGTCCCGGTAAGAGAAAAAATAAATCTCGGTAAGAGAAAATAGGTCCCGATGACCAATACCTTAATCAGATTTCATTAGAAAGTCGATTTTTCCTCTCAGTTAAATAGGTCCCTGTGAGGAAAAAATAGGTCCCGGTAAGAGAAAAATAGGTCCCGATGACCAATGCCTTAGTCAGATTTCATTAGAAAGTCGATTTTTCCTTTCAGTTAAATAGGTCCCTGTGCTGTAAAAATAGGTCCCGATAAGAGAAAAATAGGTCTCGGTAACCAATGCCTTAGTAAGATTTCATGACAAACTCAATTTCTCTTCTCAGTTAAATAGGTCCCGGTGTTGGAAAATAGGTCCCGGCAAGAGAAAAATAGATCCCGGTAACCAATGCCTTAGTCACATTTCATGACAAACTCAATTTTCCTTCTCAGTTAAATAGGTCCCGGTGCTGAAAAATAGGTCCCGGTTAGAGAAAAATAGGTCCCGGTTAGAGAAAAATAGGTTCCGGTAAACCCTTAATCACGCATTATGCTCACAGAACAATCTAATCCAACCTAAGTATGAATAAACCATGAAATTCAACCTAAAAGAATGCCAACTTCGAAGGGGGGCGACGGGATCGAGACCAGGAGTGACTTTCGGAGCAACGGTGGATGGGGACACAACTGGATCAAGCTCGTAGGACCTGGGCAGCAGATCGGGAGCTCGAGCTCGGGGGCTGGGGCTCGAGCTGAGGGCGCGGGCTAGGGAGCTCGGGCTTGGGGGGGCTGGGCCTTGGGGGCTTGAGGCT
>JAOYND010059902.1:0-11365 GCA_025802135.1 Lagerstroemia fauriei | reverse complement strand
GCCTGGGCAGAGAAGTCGCCAGATGCTCCGCCCCCAACCTTGGATCCGCCGTGGAGGAAGAGGTGAAGGCTCCCGCCTTCGCCTTCGCCTTCCTGGTGGTGGTCGGAGTTAGCCGGAGGGTGGTAGTAGAGGCGAGCCGTCGGGGGGCAGTGGGAATGGAACCTCGCCGCGATCCTCACCCCCGCATCCAAGATCTCCACGTACTTCCCCATAATCTCGCCCTCTCTCTCTCTCTCTCTCTCTCTCTAAAAATCAATTATCAGAGAAACAAACAGCGGATGAAGAGATAGAGGAGGAGCTGAGGGAAATCTGGAGGAAAAAAGAAGAAGAGAGGAAGAGGGAGACGAGATTTAACGCTAGAAAACGTCCCAAAGACAGACGACGGAGTCCATGAAACGGAGGGAGAATGCGGGTGGAGAGGCTCTGCGTCGACTGCCTTGCCTTGGTGAGAGCTTTATATATGCGTGCGTATATACATATATATATATATATATATATATATATATATCAAAGGTGTCATCTTGCAGCCAGCGGCGTCCCGCTGTCATTTCCCTTCTTCATTCATAGTTCAGAACTTCAGAAGAAGGGAAAGGAATCTCTCTTTCCGCGTTTGGTGGCTTCTTTACGGCCTACGTTTACTCCTCCTCCATTTTTGGAGAAATTTTAAATTATATAATACATCACTCTATTTTTGGAGAAAATTTCAAAATTATAATATATCGCGTAACATATGTCATGATATTAATACACTAGCATGGTATAACTATTTTTTGTCAATGTACGATGTCACGTTAAATTGTTCTACGTGTCATGTAGTATTTTAAAACTTTTTTCCTATCTTCGGTGTTCTATTCGTTCTCTCGACAGAATTCCAAGGGACGTGCACTTGGGACCGACGTACGCGTCTGGATTGACCTTGTCATGTAAGTGCACAGACGTGCACGCATGATCATGAGAATTAGCCGGGCAAAACAGTGATATCTCCGTGAAAATGAATGCAGTTGTTAAATTTCTCGATATTTAGGAGTAGGTTAAGGGGTAGAAAAAACTGCACCGCCACAGGCAACCCAATGTTACGTCATTACTCTTTGACAGTAGTTTTATAATTGATATTGATATCGATTTTTTAGTGTTTTTTTATAATACTTTTTTTATTAGTGTTTTATTTATATTATTAGGAATTTTTCATTTTTTAAAGAGTTTAAATATAAATTTATTTTCTAAAATTGTCTTTGATATATTACTAATTTATATTGATTTATAACATCGTCAAGCGGTCCTGGCACGGCTCGTCACGTACCTGACTTTCTCTACCTTGACATGACCGACCGGTTCTTTTGGGTTCATGTCATCTGTGCCTGTTTTATTAATTCCAATTTCTAATCTAATATAGGACCCATTCAATGCACCCAATGGAAAAGTAACCGAGCAGACTCCGTAGAAAGGTTGGGTTCCTTCGCATCCGTTCTTTCTCAAAAAGAAAATCAAAATTGGGTGTTTTCTCGGTCTGTATCACTGATATCCAGAAACTTAATTGATCTTCACTAGTCTAATTCAGTTCGAGACATGTGTTTTTAGTCTAGGAGGAGGCTCATAATCCCATACAAAGACACTTCTCAGCCATGTAATTTTTTTCAATCATAAAAAAGGCTAGATGTTGACCCAAAATTGTCAATTATATAGTTGATTATAAATTTTTGCTTTTAATAATTGTGTATTTTTATAGATGCGTAATCTTTAAAGAGTGTATAATAAATAAATATATAAAATATATAATTAGTGAATTTTTAAAAAGTGTATAATAAGTAAATAAATAAAAATATATAATTAAAAATGGAAAATTAGAGAGTAATTATTTGGTAACTGTGATTATATGAGTGATCTTACTGATTCATTCTCATTTATCTTTTTTTAAAAAATACATTTTTATCAAGAGCATTTTATGGAGTTTAAAAGTGAGACAGACTAACTCCCTTCTCCAGTATAATAATAGATGTCTCTTGAATGCACCATCTTCCTGTGATTTCTCGTGCTAGATTAAAAAAATTATTAACATGTGATATGGTTGAAAGCCGGGATCCTCTGGTGATACTGTCTCACCACGTTACATGAGAAAATATGATCGGATTGTGATAAACAAGTAAATTAGTACTGATCACTCGAATAATTACTATAATTACCAGACCCATGCCGATCAGGGAGGGAGGGAACCGTGCAAATATACAAAAACAGAAGGGCTTTAATGCAATAAACGAAAACTACAGGAAACCGCGTGAGCCTCTCCTCCTACCGAGGAATTGGGAGCCGATGATGTTCCGCATCTCGCGGGCTCGGGATGCTGCTCCTTGACTTAATAGTCAAAACTACCCCTGAATCCACCTTGTATTTACAATTAAAAAGCCTCCCGTTCCTTTGATCGGGATGGTAATGGTTTTCTCCTTTTTACATTACGTAGGAAGCTAATCTCTACAGGGTCGATTAAGAATTCGGCGTGTATTATTAATCCACTGTAAACACATAAGAGTTAATTAGGATTTAGACGAAGAACCGATCTCCTTTAAACCTTATATATTCGACCTAAATTAATTTTGATTAATCCTTACACATCTATATTGAATAAATAATATTATTGATGATTGATGATGTCATTATATTAAATACTTTTGATTTTCGAACTGATTAATTCCCTAATTGCCCACATCAAGATCAAATATTCCATTTTCCTAATGGACAGAACGCGCTCCGACTTTTGACATTTCCCACGAAATGGTCAGTCATCTCCAGCAGCCTTCTTCGGACGACATTTTCTACATAGCAATGAAGCACAATAGAAAAAATAAATCGATTTTTTGGGGTCTCAAAAATTCGATTTAATTATTTATATCTATTTAAAAAGAGATATATTTCCTATCCCCTTTTTTCATAATTCATTTTCTTTTTTGATGGATTTTATAATTCATTTCTTGAATTCTCACATCGGCACCCAAATATCCATATCATATATAGAACTCAAAAAACAAAAACAAAAAATTGCTGATAAGTATCTTTCTCATTAATCGGTGAAATCCAGTTACCCAACAATAATTTTTTTAAGAAAAAAGAATACTGCATAGTTTAATGAGGGAAAACGTGCAAAAAAAGAAAAATAAAAAGAAACAGAAAGGGTAAATACTGTCATTAAATTGAATATAATTTGAAATTATTATGTCGAGGAAGGGCCGCCACCGGATACCACCTTCACTGGAAAAGGCCTTCGACTTCCCAAAAAAAAAAATTACATAGTCTCACCTCACAGTGATATGGTAAAAAATAATTAATTAAATTAATATAATTAAAAATAATTAAGATAATTATTCAAGTAATTAATATTAATTTACTCATTTATTATAATTTAATAGATATTTTCTCAGATATGATTATCTACGAATTTTTTTTCCTTCCACTTGCAAAGGAATGTGGATGGTTGGACGGATGGAATCATTCAATTCACATTCGTACGGCCAATCTAGAATAAAAATGAAAGTGACAGTCACATTTAAATAAAAATAACTAAAAACTAAAGCAACTTACCATATTTTTTTGACATCGAAGGTATTTAGTGCCGTAATAACAGACTAAATTATCGGACGATGTATTGTTTGGCTTAGGATCCGCCATTAAACTCCCCAGATACTGGTCCTGTGAGGAGTCGAACCTTAAACCTAATCTACTGTATGTTATCAGCCTACCATCGAAATTGACTCTCGGAGGCAGGAAGTCACCGCATTCCCACTGCCTCCCAACAACTTTTACATTTAATTAATAATAATTAATAAATTAATTTAGCTTACCTGTCTTGCCTCCATATTTGACCCACCAATATTTATTCGATGTTTTATTAGTAGGTAAAAGGCCGAATAAAATTAATTGTATCGCTCCGATAACAAATATCACCAGAAGTATCAATTTGTATACTCTTGACATATCTAATGTGATATAACGAGACAATGACAACTGACTGCCTGTAAAACATTTATTTATTGTAAAAAATATATAAAATGATGGACCGTGATGAAAGATATTTGAGATAACGAATTTGCGTAAACGTCCCCTCACTCCCTAGCCTAGACCTGGCCACAGGCCGGATCAGACTGGAAACCGACCAAACCTAGAACCAGCCCTGAATCGTGAGGGAAGCATTTTCGAGTCGGTTCCCCCCTTGAATGGAACCGGAACGGGCAGTTCCGATTTCAAACCATCAACAAAATTGAAATCTCATATATTTCTTTTTAGTTGGATAAAAATTTAAGCTGTAAATATCTAAAATAAGTTAACTTACCTAAACATTCATAATAATTAGTTCTTGAGAATAAAAAAAATGTATTTAGCCTATAATTTATTAATATTTTTTATTTTTATGGAACCGGCAACCGTGAACTGCCCAGTCCATGTATCATTGAACCGAAATTGGCAGTTCTTGAACTGGAATTGCGGTTCATGAACCGTGGCCGGGCCTACCTAACCATATATTAGCAAATGGATTCGAGCAGTTCCTCCGTAGATGTGTGCAACAAATTCACATATCATACGTAACAGCTTGTTTGAATTGAGGTGTTTAGAGAGATTTAGAGGGAAGGGATAGTATAATTCCCTATTTGGGTAAATTATTAGGAGGGATTTGAAAGAATTTGAAGGGATTTACAATCCCTCCAAACCTTAATTTTGTAATTTATCCGATACGGGGAATTCGGAGGGATAGCAAATTTTTAGATAAAAATACCCATCGTAACTTTTTAAAAGAAACTCTAAGTACGTCGTAATTCCGCATCATATAATTACACAATTACGTCTGTCTTCCCTTGTTCGACCACCACTAAACTACGACCACAATATGCCTTCCCTTGCTCGGCCGCCACTAAGTCAAAGCCACCGAGCCTTCCGAGACCACCACGAGACTGCTACGAAACCACAGCTTAGTTCGAGTTTTGAGACCACTGTGCCTCCACACGCCTTTCTCCTGCTCGATTGGTCCTTCATATTAAAAAGGTAACATGGTCAAATTAACTTTTTTTATCCCTTCATATCCCTCATCTAATAATGATATTCAAACGAGTGATTTGGAAGAATAAATTATCTCTTCAAATCCTTCCTCTCCTCTCCTCTCCAAATACCAATTTCCCCTCTAAATTCCTTAATCCAAACAAGCTGTCAGGCAGTGGTAGTGTTTGCTGCAGAGATGATCGATCAATGGGCCTGCTTGCCCAGCCCAGCTCAGGCCTAACTCTCGCTCTCGTAGTTTGATTACGATTTAGGAGTCCCCACAAATGCTGGGCCTAACCCATACTGAACTTGACAACCAATTCCATGTCACATGAAAAATGTTAATTTGTAGGTTGTGTTTGTTTTGATGTAAATAGATGCGAAACCCGTGTAACACACGGTACATATCATATCAATAAAACTAATTTAATCATAAATTCATATATAAATGAAGAGAATGAATAAATATAATTAATGATATAAAAAGAATCAGTGAAGTCTAACGGAAAGAAAAAGAATTAAGTGGGAGAGGAAAAAAAGGTGAGTGAGTAGTTATACTTATTAGATTTACTATTTTTATCCTTCTTTGATTTCAATTGTTATTCACAAAGGACAAATATAGAAAGTTAAAAAGTGACACTAAATAAGTGATGAGTTTGCTTAAAGTAGTAATAGATACCGGGATTCCCCTTGTAAACAAAAGTCAGTCGGAATTTGAGATTACATGAATTCTAATTTTAGAGTGTATCTATCGGTAAAACTCTTACACTCAAGACACGTTGAAATTTTTTTTTATTGAATTATAATTAACTTTTTTTGTGTGTGTACACTGGTATCCAGAAATCCATTGGGCTATTGATTAATTCAGTTCGAGCCGGGTCGGCCCATTTAAGGGGTAAAGCTCTCACAGTATGAGTTTTCTTCATCCACAAAAACTCAAACCTGAGACTTTTGCTTAAGAGGAACAAGTGTCTTACCACTTGAACCAACTCATGTTGGTAATTATAATTAACTTTACAACCATGCAACTTACCAAATATTGCATCTTACGACCCAACTTGGTTTTTTTCACGAATAATAAATCTAGTGTATCCGGTACATACAACAATCTCATGCTTTCACGTACAACTGCAAAGATATTTCAGCAAGCCACGGTTAAAATTTATACTGTAATTTTTAACATTTCTCTTAAACTAGCTAATTGTACTCAAACCAAATACCCACGTACATGCCGCTGTGGTAATGGTTAATCGTGTCAATGCTCGAGGAAACTCGGTCGAGCTAGGCATGTGGAACACCAACTATATGGATTTCTCACTTTTTTTTTTCTTTCGAGATGGAAGAACTTGTTCAAATTGAAACAAGTATGAAAGGAATAAAACATTTGACATAAGTTTGGACACAAGTTATAAGGGGCGAGTGGAACTCGAGGAACACAAAGACTCATTTCAAAAGTGTGGGCTAGACGAGTTGAAACTCGAGTCAAATTTTGAATTAATTAATAAGAAAAAAATTGAAATTCGAGGAACAAAGCTTAGTTATTGACCAGTTCTGTCAGGTAGTTTAATTTTCAATGACAAGAATCAAACAACATCATTAACCAGCTTCAACCCATTTGACCACTGTCTCAAAACCAACGACTTGTTGTTCGGTAAAGTAGCACAGCACAGCACAGCACACTAGCACAGCCCAGCAAGCCATATGAATAATTCCTCCACTGGCTGATGACATGACAGGCACGAAATTCCCATGACATCCTTTTCCTTCGAATCGATTCCCGTTAATCCGGTGTGCTTCGAGAACCCGAGAAAGATGGCGCGAAAGTGTGTGAAAGCAGCGAAAAGGTGCGGAAGAAGAACTCAGGAGCACCATGCCACTTTCTGGGAGGAGCTTCCTCTCCTTTTAAGCGTGGTGCTGAAGTTAGAAGAATCTTGCGTGTCTTATCCTCTATCTCTCCTGGCTCAGCTAGTAGTTCGATAATGGAATTGAGCAAGAGCCGGTCCGAACCGTGTCGGACGAATTTCGTTGTGAGATTAACGCGTTATTGGTTCGTAAAGGATTCCTTTCTGTTCCGATGCCAATGTGCTACGGTCTTAGTATGGCACGGTCGATGCAATATTCGGTCGAAAAATTCTTCATTCTCTAGAACAGAGCTGCCCCGTAAGATGCCACTCCAAAAGAATGAGGAGCCCATATTCTCCACCTAAATGCCCACTTTGTGGACTCCTCCCCCAGCTTTAAAATTAGACGAGAATGAGATTTAGTACAGCGATGGTTTAAAATTAAGAAGTTCTAAATTTGATTTTTTTTTTTTTGTAGCTGAGCATTCTTTGTTCCTTTTAATATTCCATCTCTCACATGTGGAGTAAATTTCACGTAGGGCAGTCAGTGGATTGAAATCTTGAATATCAGAAGATTGAGGTATCGTTCGTTACATGTAAGCTTAGGTTTTGAGGTTGTTGATATGAACCCAACCTCTTATAGGCTATCGGTGGAATTTTTACATGGTGTCAGAACCGGTTATCATGTGAGCTCACATTATGCCAGCCCGAGGACGAAAGAGGGAAACCCCGCCTCGTGTCAATTATACCCAAGCCCGAGCACGGAAGAACAATACCCGGCTCGAGACCAGTCGTTGAGGACCAGTATTCACGACACGTGCAAAGTGTATTCAACCTCCCACCTTGTCTTTAAGCAGAGCATAGATGCCATTGTTCAATTATGGAGAGTATTATATTCGAAGCAGCAAACCCTCTATCGACCAATCTCTATTGATCGGCTAAGTCTCCACTGGAAATTCCTTTTTATCCAATTTACGCAGTCCCGACATCCATATTCTTAAGCTTTTGAAAAAAATGTTCGTAAGGGAATTCATGTAGGAGTTCAACGGTAAGTGCACGTTACGATAAAGTGAGGGTCATAATCCCTGAAATGAAAGTCGAATTCAGTCTGAGCGATTGGGTGATAGCACCAAATAAAAAGCAGCATGCCATGATTTCTTCTTGAGGAAGTCGACTAGACGTTAGAGGGGGAGGAGGAGAAGTCGACGTGGACAGTGGCTCGATCATCGGCCGGAAAGGACGAATGTCTCAAGGGTACAAAACTTTTGGCGAATGTGACACTCGGGCACAAAATCTTTAAAGTGCCACGCCCGAGTGCAGTAACTTCTCAAAACGTGACATTGCGGTGCCATTTTCATTAATTTTCCTTTGGCGATGATGTTAGCTAATGCTGACGCGGCGAATGAGACAGCAGCTGATTCAGTCTCTATTGCTGACGTAGCATGCGAAGATACTTTTAATTTAAAAATAAGAATAGAAAACTTGAAAAAGCAAAAACAAATGGGGAAGGGGATACCGGCTAGGGCTTGCCCACCGGCACCTTCCCACTCTGGCGACCTCATCGGATAAGAGCGAATGGGTATAAGAATAAAAATCGAGTCATGAATATCCAATCTCAAGTTGAGGACCGTAATACTGCTCCAAATCTCATCTCTCTGAATCCTTATAATCTGTAATCAAGAAATCTCTCCACAAGAATATATATATATATATATAGATATAGATATATTGGTAAATAGGAACAAGAATATTTTAGCATGTCAGCACCAAGCTTGTTGATTACGTTAATTTGTTTTTTCAGCTATTTCTAAAATTAAATAACATCACTTGTGAGATGCACAGTTTGCACATCAAATCTCAGCATTCATTTAGGTGTGCTGTTTAGATGGATAGACACAGGGCAGCAATTTATGCTCGACTCGGTTCAAATGGATTACGATCTGACACATGCACGAATCAAGTCGAATATGTGTCTACCCTCCGACTTGGGCCACACTGCTCCGACCCATTTCATCCAATTATATTATATAGTTATATATTATAAAATTAACTTTTATTTAATTTATGAAAGCTCTCATTGCAATAAATAAAATGAATATAATTATTCAAATCATAAAGAAACAAGGAAACGACGTGTTTGGTGAGCACCCTACCCCTCTTCCATGCCATTCACGTTCTGATATTGACCGACCGCACCCGCAATCTGTAATTACCTATATACCCTTTCGCCCCACAGCTTTCAAGCAGCACGTGGGCAACGAAAATTACTGAATTGCCCCTCGCATCTAGCGCAGCCTTTATTTAGTCGGTAGGGAATTGATCTTCCTATTTTCATATCTGTCAAGTCAACAAGGGCTCGGTGGAGGGATGATAAGTTCTTACCTCATCCTGCCTGACCTATATAAGAAAATATTAATTAAATTATAATAAATAATTAAATTAATATTAATTACTTGAATATTTATTTAAATTATTATGAATTAAAATAATTTAAATCAGTTCTTTCTCGTCATATAGCTGTGTGGTATGATAATTTGAATTTTTTTCCTTTTTTTTTTTCTAGAGAGACGATATGTGTGTGTTAATTCGGGTTTGATAGGTTCTTCAGAGTTCGGATGTCCTATTCGGTGACGGATCCTCGAGTCATGGGTAAACAGGCTAACACGGATGTTGAGTTGAAGATGGCTGAGAGACCTTCGAGGAAGCCATCATGATGACTCGAAATGCCTCTGGTACTTAAGTTAGTTGCTGGTTTGAGGGAGGGAGTGAGAAAGAACAGAAAGAAGGGTATGCAGATGCTTAGAAAAGGATATGAGGTGTTACCTGACTCCCGAAGTCAGAGCATATTTATAGGTCTTATCTGTACGGATGATCGATACAATGCCCCCCAACGTGCCTAGAGCATGACCAAGAGTCGATCATTTTTAGTGGGACTGGCCAGGAGAGTTGGTCAGCGAGATCTTAGGATTTAGCTACGTGATCATAGATATAGGTGGGTACAGATCCAAAAAAATTACTCGGTGACGTGAAAAAGTAATATGACGAATACAGTGGACGAAATGTGATAATTCAATAAAAATTAAATAAAATTCGAGTGAAATCTGTATAGCAGGCAATGCATGCCTGGCCAATTCGATAAGAATGGACGAAGCATGTTAAAAGTTAACGTTTCTTTCTCTCTCTTCCCTTCCCTCTATATAGTTGGAAAAAATCTTAGCTGATCCAACCTCACGATAATATTATGAGAAAGAACCAATCACAATCAAATTATTTTGATTAATATTAATTATGGCAACTGCTCGGGTTAGTAATACTAATTTGCTCGCTTGCCACATTTTGATTAGTATTTCCTCACGCCACGTGACGGGTATAATCACCTAAGTATTTCTCTTTCCCTCAGTTACGATTTTCGATTCTAATCGTTGCATTATTTCCCGCACTCTCCTCTAAAATCTTTTTAATCAGAGTGTTGCACTCGGATAATAACCACTAACCATGAAGCTATTACGAGCCTACCGTGCAGTCACCCAAAGCAGTGCAGCGAACCAGGCGCCGATTCTCCTCTATCATAGAGAAATTCTTAAGTGATCCTATCTCGCCATGTAGTGTGAGGAAATACCAATTAAATTGTGACAAACATGTAAATTTGTGTTAATTACCTGAGCAGTTGTCATAATTGTTACTAATGAGACCAGTTTGATTGGTTTTTTCTCATCACATCACCATGAGGAAGGAAACCTAAGATTTTTTTCGAGAAATAAGGCAGATGTATTACTAAAAACAATGTCTTAACTAAAAAAATAATGCATATTTTGGAAAATCTTTGTATTGCATGATATATCAGAAAAGTTATAAATTACAATGTCAAAAATAAAATATTTGAGGAATAAAAAGCCTTTATATGGTAAAAAAGAATACTCGTAAATAAAAATTGGAAAAATAAAATAACGAACTAATAAAAAAGTGGAAAATTAGAATAATCTCTCCAATCCATATGTAGGAAAATTTTATAAAACCATCAAGTCATGTGAAAAAAAATGTAGTCTCAGTACAAAATCTTATAGGTAATCAGTTACAGCTCCTTGAACCGTGACTATAATATAAGCAATCATTCAAAAGCCATAGTATCAGTTCAGAAGTTTTAAATTATCTATTAAAACTCTACGAAATATAGTTATAAGTAATCACTCAAAAATTATACTTTCAGTTACAACTTTTTAAACGGATATTACAATTCTATAAACTCAAATTACGAGTTTTCGGACTGAAGTTGTAAGTTGACGGTAATGTATCTACACAGTATTTTAGAGTTTTCCTTGTACATAAATATTTAAAGTAGATAAGAAAAATTTTCACGAAATATATGAGAAATTTTAATAAGATTTTCTCAATTTTTTAATAATATAGTAAATCATATTGTCAGCAATCATTTTCTAACCAAGAAAAAATCGATATTACATAAAAATGTAGCCCCTGGTGAAACTATCTAAACATGTGCTTTGCAT
>JAOYND010059795.1:0-11373 GCA_025802135.1 Lagerstroemia fauriei | reverse complement strand
GAAGCACAGACGCCCGCGGCGCTGCTTAGGTCAGCAGGATGCCTTTTGCACCTCATTTACTTACAATTATGTGATTCGGTATCTCAATTGGTGCGTACTGGTGGCAAATTCAGGCCGTCTTAGGGCTCATGTGGCGGCAATGCGGCCACGAAGGGTACCGGCGCCGGTGGAATTCAGGGCCACGAGAGATCCTGTCGTCTTCTCGGACTGTGAGAGGGAGAGAGAAGTTTGTGGATGGTATGGTGGGTTGAGGGCCGTTTAAAAATAATTGCGCAAGAACCTTTATAATAAGCGGGACTTAATTTCGCATCATCTAATATTTAAAAATTTACTTAATTCTAATTAATTTAAATTTAAGATAAAAAAGCTAAGAATTAAATTCTTTAAAATAATTTTTTAATTATAAAATTTAAATTTAAAATTTTACTTAGAAAAAAAAGATATATTAAATTATATTAACTCACCCGTATTTTGTTGGGTGTCATTCAGCGGAAAAGGAAAAAACTCGTGCTGTTAGTCTTAGTTGTTCTTTCACATAAATGGAATGTAATGCCTGCATTTCTTCTCTTCGTATGTCATTAGATTCATTATGTACTAATTCGTACAACATATGGAATTGTTAAATATATAGTTCATTATTATATTATATTTTTAATTTGACATAATTTTAGGTATTTAAAATTATATGTATTATTCAATTTATAACACACTTAATTTTTATATAATGTATCATGAATAAAAAATAAAATATATAATTTGAAAAGAAAATTAGAGAGTAGTTAACTATTGTTATAATTTTAAAAGTGATTTTTACTTGTTTATTTATCAATGGAATTTTTGAAATTTTAAAAGTGAGACTAACTATATTTATCCTCCCATAGGAGTGTAAACGAGATAAGATAATTTACGAAGGGTTCGGCTTGTCTCGGTAGAAGCTCGAATTCAGCTCGATCTTAACAACTTCGAGCTTGGCTCGGCTCGGCTCGGACTCGCCAATAAAATGGGCCGAATCGAGTCCAGCAATAATCGGCTCAAAAAACTCGCGAGACTAAACGAGACTTTATATTATAATCAATGTCATTATTATGGGAAAAAAGTATCAATTGTACAAAAAGTTTGACTAACATTACAATATAGTATAAAATCTTTAAAACGTTACAGAATTGTATAAAATCTTTAAAAAACTAACACTGATAATACAAATTATTAATTATTTGTTAACGCTATTAACTACTGCTGACGTGGCGCCCACGTGGCTCCTACACGAATGCTGACATGGAAAAATGAATGACATGACAATAAAAATCTTTGGAAAAAAATCATCAATAATATAAAAAGTATGGCTAATATTACAATATGGTACAAATTTTTTAAAATGTTATGTATAGTACAAAATCTTGAACTCATCTATCTCTCTTTTCCCCCCACACTCTTATATACTATGATCATCACTAATCGACTTTGCAGCAATCTTTTTCATCTCAACATGCCTCACAGAGTAGGAATGGTAAGGCTGTCATGGTAACTCCTTGTAAAGACCACATAGTCACATATAGGGGAAAGGAGTTACTTACCTTAACATCCTTCCAATTGTTGTCTACAATCCATCTAGTAATATGAACTAAGTATCAGGTGTTTTTGTTATTAGGACTTTGAATGTTCTAGTCTTGATTTTTAGAGACTTTTTTTATTAAAATTTTTAGTTTATTGACATGTATTTTTCAAATCATAAAAAAACAACCTACCGATGATAATCAATCAAATGATGATTCTTATATTTATAATCCTAAATATCATATCGATGATAGTAACAATGATATTAGTGATTATGTGTCATTGGAAACTTTAGAATTTTCAATAAAATAAAAATAATACAGTTTTAAATATTTTGTACAATTCTATAATGTTTTGAAGATATTATAATATTAGCTAAACTTTTTATACCATTGGTGCTTTTTTTCATAGTTTTTTTGTTATGTCGTTCAATTTTCTGAGTTAGCAACCATGTAAGCGCTACGTTAGTAGCCACAAAAGTGCCACGTCAGCAATTACTAACGGCGTTAACAGTTAATTAACGGTTTGTACTATCAATGTCAATTTTTTAAAAATCTTTTATCATTATGTAACGTTTTAAAGAATTTGTACTGTATTCTAACGTTAGTTAAACTTTTTATACCACTGGTACTTTTTCCCCTCATCATTATTTATTTTTTGAGTAAACAGTCACTTTGGTCCCAAAAGTTGTACCCAACCAACACTTCAGTCCCTAATCTTTTTTTGCCAACAATTAGGCTCAAATAACCATATTTTTGCCAACATATTGGTCCGACCGTCAACTTACCGTTAAAAATACTGATGTGAAGTCTAATGTGTCACTTACGGTGTTAGAGTTATACTTTTCTATTAGCAAAACATTATAACGACGTTGTTTAGCTGAATAAAAAAAATATAATAATTGTTTTATTCAGCTAAATTCATTAGAAATATGATTAATAGTTAATGATAAAACAGTTATTACGCTTTTTTTATTTAGCTAAACGAAGTCATTTTAATATTTTGCTAATAGAAAAGTGTAAATCTAACACCGTAAGTGACACATCAGACTTCACATTAGCATTTTTAACGGTAAGTTGACGGTCGGACCAATATGTTGGCAAAAATATGGTTATTTGAGCCTAATTGTTGGCAAAAAAAGATTAGGGACTAAAGTGTTGGTCGGGTACAACTTTTAGGACCAAAGTGACAGTTTACTCTTATTTTTTTAAAAATAAAAAATCATCAATTTAAGTGTCTCATCTCACTCGGAACCTTTTCTCTTCTTATTTTTCATTCACTTACAAGTTACAATTCCTTAATTCGTCATCCGCTCTCCTGCCCTTCTCCTTACCCTCAGCAATTGACAAACTTACCCGACGCTCACCCTACTTCCTCCTTCTCGACCTTGCTCGTTGAGGTTCTGCGAGCCTTCGATTATAAGATTTTTGTTTGACCTTGGATATTTTAAATAAGAAAATAATAAAGATATTTTGAAAAATGAACTCATAATTATTATTTTTTATACTACGGTTTTTGCCTTTTTTCTCATAACATCTTATAAAAACATGAAAATCTTGTTTTCATAAATTGAGGGCAAGAGGAAGGTTAACATTTTTTTATGTCGTGGGATATTCGAATTATTAGTCTCCAACACCTCGTATGAATGTCAATAAATGCATCGTAAAAGGTAAATATAAAGGTAAAAACTGGATCTAAAGGATTTTTAACATAAGATGTGTAGAATAGAAATACTTCTTTTCACAGTCAGGCCAATGCATTTTTTCTTTTGTTAAAAGCGATACTCTTAGGATTAGAAGTGTAGGAGTTAGAGGAAAATAATAGGATGCGGAGAGTTTTTATGTGAAAAGAATTTAGGACCTATTAGTTTAAGTGAAAGGTAATACAACTGTACCAAATTATATTTTTCCATGCGATTATGTTTAACTTCATGAATTCTAGAATATATGGAGTCCTTTGTTAAAAGCGGCCTATAATCCTCATATCAAATGAGCTAAGACAATTGAAAATTACGAAAGAGGTTGTTGAAAAGTAAATCACACATCAATTGGATAAAAGTAAATAGACAATCTCATCCCTGACAGATGTATTGTACATCAAGTTCATCATTTTCTAATTTTGCACATCAATATCATCCCTCTGGACATCAATTACATCCTTCTGGACATCAATTAGATCTTTTAAAAATCAATTAGATCCTTCTTAACATCGATTGGGTCCTCCTAAGCATCAATTTAGTCCTTGTGAATATTAATTCCATGTACGTATTAATGGAATGGTAACGACATTAAAATGATAAATAGGTCCCTTTCAAATAGATCACCGAAAGTTTGAAATTCCCTTATTTCTCACCCCATCTCCTCTTCTTCCCCTCTCCCCTGCCATTCCCACTCCTTCCCTCTTAACACATGCACACATATCTTTCTCTCCCTCCTACCCTCCCACCTCTCTTTCTAGCCCCCATCACTCCAATCTCCACCCCCTCCCCCCAACACACATGCACACATATAATTTCCCCCTCTCTCTCCCCAATCACTACTGCCTCTTTCTCCTCCCGTCCCTAACACACATGCACACATATCTTTCCCGAGAAACTAGAGGTTCTTCTCTGTGGGACAAAGGAAAATGTCTAATTTGGGAGAAATTTAGGGCTTTAGGAATCTAGAGGCTCTGTCTCGATTAGTTTATGTTAGCTCCTCCTTTTCTCTTCCTTCCTTATCCATACAAATTACAGAGAAGATATTTAGTTAGGTCGTTAATGACATATTTCATGGGGGCCTTCTTCAGTTGAATTTTTTACATCTTTAGACTACCCATAACACCAGGAACCTATAGATTTTACAGAACTCGATTTCGTTGAAGGGTTTTCAATTTATTATGTTTGGAAGTCTGAAAATTTTTTGATGACTTGTAAACTTTGGGTGAATGTTTAGGTCGATTTCTCCATTTTTTAGTGTTTCATTTATTTCTAAACTATAATATGTATTTCAAGGTTTCTAGAGATACCAAAATCACTAAATTCGAGGGACTGTAGGCTGAGATACGAGTATGCAAAGTAGGCTTCTCTACTCCTTCGATATGGTAGTACCCGGAGGCTCTGATTTTACGGGCAAGTATGTGGTTAGGAAGGCCCTCAATCTCCTCAATGCCCCTTCCTCAATATGGTAATAATCTACGAGAATATGGAGAAGAACTATGTGTAGTCGGGTGATGGGGGCGAGGGAGGTGAAGAGAGAGATCGATATTAATTAACTGAAGGACAAAAGTGATGTTCATCAATTTTTTTAAGAATGAAGTAATAAATGTTAAAATGCTGCAGAATATACATAGAAGGACCTATATGATGTTCAATGACTTTTCCATTAAAATAGACGGATATATGAGCAGAAGGACTTATATGATTTAAAAACAGGATTAAATTAATATTCAAATATAATAAGAACAACATTGATATTCAGCGGATTCAATTGATGTTCAGGAGGATTAAATTGATGTTTAAAAGGACCAAATTGATGTTCAAAATGACCTAGTTGATGCTCAGAAGGATGATATTGATGTATAAAATTAGAAAAGGATGAGGTTGATGTACAATGCATCTCTTAGGGACGTGGTCATCTATTTACTCATTGGTTAAAGATTAACCTTGGATCTGTAAGAAATGTGACTATCATCACCTAATAGTTTAGGATTTTAGGTGGATGTAAACTCACCCTCTTGTATGTCCAAATTAGGCCTGGAAGTTTCATCCCAGGCCTGAGCCCGACACGATAAGACGTGCCTAGAGTAAGGGTTGTTAGTCCACATTCATATTGGACTAGACCGGCCTGCCTAAATTCTTAACATCCTGGGGCCATGCCCATGAATTTGGGCTGAGTAGGTAGGCTGCATACTTGGTCCGAACCTTATCGGGCTTCCCTTTTATTGGGTTGTGCTGATCCGACCCTACCCAAAATGCTTAAAATGGGTCGTGCCAGCCCGAATTGCCACCTATAGTTCAAATGGACATTTTAGATGGTATCAGAATAGGTTATTATGAGAGCTCATACCATACCAGGCCCGACTAAGGAACTCGTGATTAGTTAAGTTTGAAATCAAAAGAAAAATGTGCGACTTGTGATTATATTTATGGAGTATGAAAAAGAAAACCCGTGTCATATGGTTGTTAACTTGATGACTGAAGAAAAAGTCGACCTTATGGCAGTTTGTCCCCTTTACTCAAGATAGGAAAAAAATTTCGAGGCAAAAGTATAAGGGCATGTGGTAAGAGTAGATCGCATTGTCATGCGAAGACAGGTGCAAAAGATTAAATCTCACATTGATTGGGTTAAAGAGTAAACTTGATTTATAAGAAAATTGAGTATTATCATTTAATAGTTTAGATACTTATGTGGATAATCAATGGTTCTACTCTCCCGAACAACATATGTTACTTCCATCACACAAGTTATCTATTGCAATTATCCAATCACTCATTACCCATGTTCTTATTGCATATTTCCGGATTTAATCTATTATGCTATTATGTATTGCAACAGAAGTAGAAGATATTTTTTTTTCTGATAATTGCATATTTCAGGATTTAATCTATTGTGCTATCATGTGGTGCAACAGAAGTACAAGATACCTTTTCTGATTTTCACTCTCATTGGCGGCTTATAATGGTAATGATAGCATTGCAAGCGTAATCACAATGCAGTGACCGTATAATACGAGAAGGTCTTGTATGTAATAGTGTCTTCACATACGTTGCAATACTTATATGATGATATAAACTAATTAAATTAAGTTATTTCTATCATTTTTTAGGATTTTATAAAAAAATCTTAAAAATAACTGTACGAGATATTTTTCTGATAATTGCATATTTCAAGATTTAATCTATTGTGCTATCATGTGGTGCAACAGAAGTACCAGATACTTGTTCTGATTTTCACTCTCATGGGCGGCTTATAATGGTAATGATAATAGCATTGCAAGTGTAATTACAAGGCAATGATCGTACAGTATGAGAAGGTCTTGTATATAACAGTGTCATCACGTACGTTGCAATGCTTATATAATGACACACACTAATTTAATTAAGTTATTTCTATTTTTTTTAGTATTTTAAGGAAAAATCTTAAAAATAACTAAATTTTATTGGTTGATATCGTCATATAACTATTGTCACATGGTGATACTGTTACACGGAAGACGTGCTCATGCAGTACAGCTTAGTGCTCCCTATGGGATGGATTTCCCAAGCTAGAGAAAGAAAGTAGAATGACTTTACAGTAAATTTTGAAATTGAAGGGTCATTACAGTGAATAAAGTAAATCTTAAATTCTGGTATGGAAATGAAAGCTCAGTTGACTTTCTTCCGCCATCAGCTGATCTGTTTCTTGATCAATAGCTCTGCCCAAGATTTATTTGCAAAGAAGAGTCAGATTTCTTCCCTTATTTATTTGCATTCTTCCTCCTTTAATTATACATGCTGTTTACATTCTTCCCCAATTTTCCTCTCATTTTCCTTTTTTAATTATATTTTTTTAGCCGAATGACCGCAATTTGACGTCATCCTTTCATCTTGACTTCGCCTGTTATTTTAGTTTAGAATTAAAGTTTTTTCCCCTTAAAATAATTTTTTAAAAAAATGAGATGATATATATAAGTCCCGGAGATGATGGATTAACTGTACATCTCTAATTTCTTCAAGATTTCCCCTTGCTAGGGAAGATTTTTTTTCAAAGCTGCTAAATCATATTTTCAGACAAGTTGGATGAACAGCGAGGCAAACTCTACTGTTAGAAAAGAATTTTACGTGGTCCTACCTTACAATATCATGGTGAGAAAAAACTAATTGAATTGCTTTGACTAGTATTAATTACGATAACTGCTCTAGGGATTAACACTAATATACTCATTTGTCACATTTTGATTGGTGTTTCCTCACAGCACGTGATGAGGTAAGATCACCTAAGAATTTCTATTTGTCATCACTGATTCACTCCGATTTTGGTAAGGTTGAGGCATGCTGAATGGAGGACTTTAGGCTTATATTTGTTGTAATATCTTATAAAAGAAAAATTAAAATATAATAGTAGAAAAGAAAAAAATTTAACTTAAAAATAGAAAAAAATACAAAAATACGAAAATATAGGAAATTTATAATTAAAAATAAGTATACAATTAAAATGAAAAATAAATAAAAACTATGAAAGTTTAAAAATTTAATTTAGAAAATATAATAAAATGATGAAAAATTAAATATTTATAAATAAAATTCAAGCAAATAGAGAAAACTTAAAATATTAGAAAAAAATTTAAAATGAAATTTAAAATTTTCTTGGCTTTTTATCTTCAAGTCGAAAATATTCTCAACAGGAAAATCAAAACTATGCAGCTCAATGGTGGCAAAAGATTTTATTTTGAATGATTATTTTGATTATGAGAAATTTATTCTCCTCCGTCTCATTAATATGGTAAGTTCATGTGCAAGACATATGTGTAGATGATATCACTAGGGGTTACACACTACAAGGGGATTTTAAATGAATCATAAAATAAATTACAAGAAGAACTCTCTTCTACTCGAAGGCGACGATTGCCATTATTAGGGCACAAAGACACATATAATGCGCCTTGGCAAGTGTGTTGATGTATTTTCTAACTCTACACAATATCGCACCCCAAAATCGAGAGTTTCTACAGGTTGCCTCATGATGTCATGGTCATCATTGAATATGTGAAAGGAGTCGCCACTAATCATTTAAGGAACTAGTCTTAAGACCGATCACAAACCTATTATCAACTAGGGAGCATGACACTAACCACCTAACTTTTTAGTAGTCGGTTTCGAACCAAAGTTTAGATCCGAGGGTTCTGTTATGTTCGAAAGGCTCGCAGGCCAATCAACACACCATAAATCGGTACCCGAGTGTTTCTAAACTTGACTTACTTTGTTAAGTCCAATTCTTACCCTATCGGAAGCATGGATCAATGGATTGACACAATTTAATAAGTAAAATCATGACCATATCTACATACACCAACATCAATTGATTCATGAAAAGACAATTTATTCAACTTAGGGAACAACATAGATAATAAAACCTGGCATTAGGAGCCTGTGACTGATAAGAAGTAAGCACCAGACAATCACCAGATTGCAGTAGACTTTGACAGCCATATAACCCGAAATTTAGAGGCTAAAACACACTAGAAATCAACGCTAAATAACCACAAGTGCTATAGCATTCAACAAGAGTCAGTAGCCCCTTTCTTGACGAGAAATGGTGTCGAAATAAACAAGAAAATCGAGTAAAGCTCAGCCACAATACCAGTCATTAAACAGCCTCATTCTTAGTCAAAAAAGATATGGAAATCAAGAGAAAATGCTGAGTATGTGGTTGCTGCGATGGTGGATACTTAACAACTCTATTCTCATCGAGGAGCGGGATCGAAATCATGAGAAACCCTCGAACAATGACCAGCAGCACCCATGAGGGCCATGACACTAAACAGACCTCTTTCCCATCGAAATTGTCATTAAAGCCAATGAAAAAAAAGTGAGCGAGGAGCTGCTGCAACAATAGGTAACAATAGCTCTATTCTCATTGAAGAACGGGATTGAAATCATGAGAAATCCTCGAGCAATGACCAGCAGCAACCATGAACACTAAACAGCCCTATTTTCAATGAAAATGGCACTGGAAAGAAGGGAAAACATCAAGCAGCGAGCATCCACCAAACCAGATCAGTAATGGCTCTATTCTCATTGAAAATGACATCAAAATCATGAGGAATCTTCGGCAACAACCAGCTGGAATGCCAGGCATTAAACAGCCCATTCTCCTTCAAGAACGACATTGAAATTCATAGGAGAATCAAGCAAGGAGCAGCAGCAATGAAGGGAAATATTTAGCCCAATTCTACGGCCAAGGACTCATTTTAAAAGGAAGAAAAACAGAGAATAAGGAGCTGCTGCAATTAAAGATACTAAACAGCCCTAATCCCCTCGAAATTGCATCGGAAGCATGGGAAATTATTGGGCGAAGGTGCAGTGGCAATATAGACACTAAACAGCCACTTTTCCTACTGAAAATGCCACTTTTCCTACGGCGGCAGTGTGTGGCTAAAACTCAGGGAGTCTCTCGGGATGGTGGTGGGAGCGATCACGGGTTGGGATTGAGGAGTATGGAGATGAGGAAATGGACGGCGTGGTGATGGTCGGCTACTGGTGGACTCTCCGGTAGGCCGAAGTTCGGGGACGATCGAGAACTCGGGCTCGGCGTCCTCCCCCCTCCCTTCCACTCCATTCGCTACCAGTCTTTATAGAAGGAGAGGGATGGAGGGAAGTTGCGGACAGACCGGCAGGAAATGCGGCTGCCGGTGGCGGAGCAGCGAAGCGACCGGCGTGGAGGAGTTGGAGCAGAAGCTATCGAGGTTGGCGGGAGCAGCTGGACACAGAGATGGCATGTTGGAGGAAGAGGACATACCTAGCCCTGGCCACGGTTCAGGAACCGGAGGTCATGGAATCGGGCCTGAACCTTCCTTTGGATGATTCAGGGGCGGTTTGGAATCGGACGATTCCTATTTAAAACCACGATTCCGTCCGGTTAGAAATTATTTGGTTTGATTTTTATTAAAATTAAATTTAATATGCACAATTTGAAAATATGTAATTAAACCGTATCCTCTTGAGATTTAAAAAAAATTAAAATTTAGGTATTTCTCTTATTTGATTACGTATTTGTAGAATAAAAAATATAAATTTTATATATTTTAAATATTAAATATTAAATATTAATGATTAAAAAAATGAAAAAGGACGGCTGTCTTTGGGTGTGTAATGTAGGTGGGGGGCGGTAGGCTGCCTGGGGGAGGAGGGCAGGCGTGTGGGGTGGGGGTTGTGGCAGGCAGTTGGTGGCTGGGTCTGCTGGGGTTTGGGGGGCGGGGTGAATTCTAAATTTGAATTATTTTTTTTACTTTCCGGCCGGTTTCGGTTCGGAGCTGGAGGTTCAAGTTTTCAAGGCCGGATGAACCGGTCTTGAACCTTAGGTCTTACAGTTCGTGGCCGATTCCGGTCCGGTTCGGATTTTGACCGGACTGGTTTCGGACCCAAACCTGCTCGTGGTCAGGACTAGCTGTACCTCATCCCTTTTCTTCTCTTTTTTTTTAAAAAATTATTTTAACTTTTCCATTATTTTTTCTTTTATAAAAATAAACATAGGGGTAAGAAAATTAAAAATAAAGATTAGTAATAAGAAGAAAACATGATCAGTTTGGACAAAGATCACCCGTCTACATTCCGGATTGTACCTCGGGTCCCGAGATCTATCGAGTTAAAAATGATTCAGTGCTCTTCGTAATAAGATCAAATTTCGTCCAATTTTACCATATTTGAGTAGTTCAATTCGGTCTTGATCGTCATAATTGTCTATTTGCACGAAAATTTCCATTTTCTCAAAACTGATGTTCGAGTCTTTTTCGAGTCAAAATTAGGTGTCTACACACACCAAATAAAAATTAGGGGCAAGTGTTGGGTCAGACTAAATGCAGGCCTAATAGGTGCAACGTGAAACTGGGCCCTTGAATCTGAAGGAATCTAGCCCAGAAGCATGGAGGGATGTTATCGCTAACCAATCCCTAGAAATCCGATACTTACGCGATTCTCTCTATCTTTGGTCGCTATGATCGCAATAAAAGTTAAAAGAAAAATTAAGGCCTACCAGATCGTTTCATTCCTACTCGCGATTCTCCTCAGCAGGGACGAATGGGCAAAGAAAAATTGAGATATGTAGTGTTGAAGAAGATTCTTCTAGGTGGAATAATTGAATT
>JAOYND010059476.1:0-11388 GCA_025802135.1 Lagerstroemia fauriei | reverse complement strand
AGAGGAAAGCAAGTTCAACAAATAGATGATGCGGTAACAACAGATGATGTAGTCATAGTGATTAATAATTAAGACAATACGTGAAAATTTATGTGGACATGGATCACATAGTGCATCTCGACATGCATGTCGTAGGTCATGGAACTCATCTCATCATGTACAAAAACTCTTTGATGACTCTCTAAGGCCTAAGTCATCAAGCACATGCTCATCCTTTGGTGATTTCGATGACAATATATCTAAGATAGGGGAATAAGATCAATGTGTAATACTATTATTTTGACTCTGTGATTAATAAATAAATTTACAATGTTATCAATTTTAAAAATTCTTATTCATTATCATATACTTATACCATAATTATATAACCAAAAGACTGTCTCGACAGTTTTATCTAAATATCGACAATGTTTATTTTTAAATAATCATTTACTGACCATTTGACCGAAAGTTATTTGTATAATTATCGCTGACAATTACAATTGGCTAAAAATTATCAATACTTCGTTGAAAATTTTCCCTTAAAGTTGTCCATGCATATTTTTTTTACATGGCATAAGGACAGTATTTTGTTCCCAAAAGTATGAGCAATTTTTATAAATTATCGACAAAACACTGATAAAATTATTGTCGGTAATGGGGTTAAATTAAAGTACGGACAGACATAGCAAAACAAAATTTTTAAATATGCTTTTGGCAAAATGCTGAGAAAATGATCATCGATAGGGGCAAATTACTGACAAATAGATGTGAATGGCAAATTGTCAGCCTAAAGTTGGTCAGTAATACCGGTAAATTGCCGACAAATACATATGGCCAGTATATTAATACATCTTTTCTATTTGTAAATGTTTGACTAAAGTTCGTCAGTATATTTATCAATAAATTATTTACCTAAAGTTCTTCCGTATTTTTATAGACAAATTTTTGACTTAAAATTTATCGGTAAGATTTTAGGACGAGACTTTTTCCGACAAATTCAACTGAATTTTATAGTTAAGTGAAGTTTTCGATAAATTTTTTCCTTTTCTGCCAATTTATTTGACGGTACTTTTGTCAATAAAAATATAATTTCTTGTAGTGGATGAACATGAATTAGTAAGGAGCTATTAAAGGGTACATAATGAAAAAAGATACGCCCATCCAAGAGATGTATGATCATAGAAATTAATAAGAGTAATGATTTACTAGTTAAAAACTCACTTTTATCTCTCTTGTGAGTTAAATAATTATTAATCCATTTTTTGCCGTCATTTCATACAATCTATTGATGTTTTATTATTACACCGCATGGCAAAGTTAGAAGAAGGGAAGAATTTTCCATCATCTGCAAACAGTCGCGATCAAGTGGTGGATTACTGCCAGTACGATGGTGTTGTTGGGAAACGGGACGCAGTGGAAACGGAAATTTCAAAAATTTTATTCCCAAAACCAAAGGATCCCTTTGAAGTAATTCAAAATTCATACAGGAGGGGGTTTAGAGACTACCTACAAAGACTCTAAATTGGTCTTTGTGTTGAGATCCACTAAATCGATGCTATCCCGGAAAGCCTTCACGAACCTCCTTGATTGAATCTTCGATTAGTCGTATCCTTCGATGCCGATACAATACGGAAACTCTTATCATGAATTTCATGTGGTTGATCCTCTGAATAGACGCACACACGCACGTCCTCCCTCGTATCCACACCAAATCTCCTCGTAACGGTCAAGAAAACTCTTTTCTCGAAAATCACATGTAAAGTATCATTTTTTTTTGTTGACTAATCTCTATCAATCTCACTCGGCAATGGCTCTCTCTTGAGAGTTGGAAGAAAAAACCTTTCACACATTTTTTTCCTTACCAAACTATAAAAAAAATATCTTTTATTTATATATCTAAATATATACACATGAAAGAAAGAAAGAAAGAAAGAAAGAATATTTATTTATTGTTTATATCCTATTTGACTGAATGTAGACATTCTCCTCAGCCAAATACATAGGTGTATATCCATATATACATACATTGGTCAACACAAGTTTAACCAACTAAGATTATACCAATTGGATTTCAATAAACCCAACTGAATCATTATAGCTGAGAATATATCTATTGGATTTCATAAATCCAATTTGATTTTAAGATTTAAAAAATCTTTAAATCTATCATAAAATATCCTTATCTAATAAGGCGTGTGAATATTATGAGCTTTCTTCGTGCTAGAAAAAATTCAATTGCCCAATTCAAAATTTAAACTATTTAAATTTTGTTACGAGAAAGTACTTGTGTTATGTGTGACCCATTGGGCTCCACACTAAGCCGGCAGTAGGGTCAATAATTTTATAATTAATTAATTAGAACCATTCTAATTAATTAATCTCATTAAACTCCTTTAATAAGATTATCTAATTAACTCTTAATCGAATGGACCCACAAATCAAGATTGACATCTAGCAACGTATAATGACTACTCAGATAGTGAGAATTTAAGTCGAAAGGATTGAACACCCTGTAGTGATTAGTTTCATGTAATTATATCATTCAATTATACAATGTCCTGAACAAGTTAGGGTATGGATAAATGTCAAACCCATTACTTATTCATATGTATCACAATTCTCAAGTATCAAACTCAATTATCAAATATCGGAAACTCTTTCCGATCTTTCATCCTACTTTGGCCAGAGATTTCCCGAGTCAACACTTACTAGAACACATAGGACATTCTCTCCCCTTATTGAGAGTAACCAATCCCTTATTGATTACTCACCCACCTCCATAAAAGTCTCATTTGGTCCAGAATATCGTACACATATCTCAAAGAGTTATGTTAAGGAATAAACCAAAACCACAATTTAACAATCACAAGGTGTCATGGTAATCTCAGGTCTAAGGACACTTACACCTACTATCACCAGAGGAATTGCCTATTGACATTTATATAAGTATCCATTAGGGAATTTCTCGAGCAAGCCAGTTCAGTGAACTCATTCCAAATGAGCACTTACCCTCTGACATTAATGACTCCTCATAAGTAATTGTGAGATCAGTTACCATCTATCATAGAACATATAACAAGTATACTAGTCTTACCAGATTACTGATACCCTACTCAGTGACCCTATGACTAGGAACAATTTTAAACTAAGGTTTACTAGATTTTAGTTCAGATTGGCATGATCTCATCATGACCCTAAAATTAATAACCCAATTTATGGTTTTCATCATAATAACTAAATATGTAGCATATGATAAATAATAAATGCCTTAATTATTTATTCATGAATTGAAAGATTGCTCAAAATTATATCAATCATATCGACATGCGATTGGCTTACAGGGCACTTTTCTAACAATCTCCCACTTGCACTAAAGTCAATCGTTTCAGTATCGTATACACATGCTTTCTATAATGCATCTTGACGGTCAGTTTGCTGCGCTGACAGACTTAGTAAGTGGAAATGCTCTGTTGTTCCTTATGTCAACATATTCGACACAAATATCACCTCGTCCAAAGATCTTTCAGATGAGGTGACACTAAAAATATTTGGAACTCTTCCAGTTCAGTGCCCCACTATTCAAGGTAAACACTTACCCTAAGGACAATTCTATGTCTTTTGAATTGAGTTGAAAACTGGAGTTAATACAACACCTTATTTCAAACGTCTCTAGTACTTCAAAGTACTTGAGAGTGTTATTTCTTCCAAAGAACTTCCCCAAGCCAATCTGATATCGAGTTATAACCTGTAAGGCATAAGTCATATCAGACTTGGTATAATTCATAGAATATGGAATCTTATTCATCTTCCATCACTCCTCAGGTATCTTCAGTAACATCATCTTGGATAGATTAATATTATGAATCATAGGCAAGTAATCACGTTTACTGCCTCATGTTAAACTCTTTAACATAATATTTAAATATTTGGATTAGGACAATCCGAGCATCCTATTGATCTATCCTTATAGATTTTCGTTCACAATATATAGGACGCTTCTCCCAAATCCTTAATAGAGAAAGTTTTTGGATAATCAAACCTGGACCACATGCATCATATGCACGTGATTCTCAACAAATAATATGTCAATTACATACAATGCGAAAAAGACGATGGTGCTCCCACTAACCTTCTAGTAATCATAATACTTATTTCATTTTTGATAAGGTCAAACATTTTGACAGTCTCATAAAAAATGAACGTTTTAATTCCTCGAATTTATTTAACTCCATAGGTGGATTCACCAAATCCATACTATGAGTATCTCGTGACTTTCTAGGACTTAATGGCATCCCACCATTTATTATAGTCAATACTCTTGACCATGTCATCATAGATTTGTGGGCCATCCACCTCTATGATGTAGAAATCTATGTCATTCACAATAACTAGATTTGACTTTTGGATACTTTTCCATACCCTTTTAGAATTACGAAGAGACTAGAAGGTTGTGGTTAATGACTGATTATGGGCCAACTTGTTGATCTTGCCCTGGTCAATGTGAGAATATTTATGGGTTTAAGAACTTCATCATGTTCTAAAGTTTCCCTTCTCCCACTATCTTGGATGAACTCTTCTTCCAAGAAAATAGGATGTCGATTGACAAACACCTTTTGTACAGTAAGGGAATAGAATAACCCTATAGTTTTCATCTCACACTTAACTTGTCCGAATCTAGTATTTTATAGAAGATGGTGACCTCAAATTTCAAGTTACTAAAAACTCGATTTCTCGCCTCCCATATCTCATATGACATGCTAGATGCAGACTTAATGGGAACTTTATTGAAAGGATAGATGACCGTTTCAAAAATATATCCAAGAGGAATTGTCAAGACCAATGAAGCAAATAATGGATCTCATCATATGCACTTTCTCCTCTCGACTGTCTCATAGTGCTGGGACGAGTTATTTAGAAATTATTTTATCATTTCTTGATAATCTAGAAACTCTTTGGTCAAGTGTTCAACACCCTGATCTGATCAAAAGGCCTTGACATATTTCCCAGTTTATTTCTTAACCTCAATTTGATATTCCTTAAATTTGTTAGAAGCCTTGGGCTTGTATCATATACATATACCCATATGTAATTTTGTTATAAGATAGGAATATCTATCTTTGGCTTAAATTGTCATTAGCCCTACAAAAATCAGTGTGGGTCAAGTCTAACAACTTTGTTGCCTTTCTCCATTTTCAATAAATAGAGACTTAGTCAACTTTTATTTTAGATATGATTCACAAGTTAATAACGATTCACAATCGTATGGGTCTACCCACTCTAATACTACTTGTTAATCCAATTCTCATTAATGTGACTAAGTGTATATGCCAAAGATATTTGAAGTTCAGATTATCTCCTCAGTTTGTTCAATATGAAGTGTATTATTATGGATATTCAAACTATCAAGCCATCGACGACTTCTCCAATTCCTCACATTCATCCCATGAATATGTAGCAACCATTGCCTTTAAAAAATGTTTCATAACCTCGTTCAACTAACAAAGGATCTGAAATTTCAAAGTAGAAATGGAAATTAATAACAATTATTAAGCTTGACAGTTTTGCACAATTGTAAATCTAAACAAAAGGTCTCGACCGTTGATGTTGCAACTCTTGCAGCATTGGCTACTTGTAGGTCGTTCCTTTTGTTCAACTTTCTGAATCTCTACAACAATTGTAGATATAAAAACTATATTGGATATCTAATACCTAGTAGAATTTCTCAATGATATTTTAATCTCAAATTTGAACGCACTAAAAGTATTGGCTTCATAAGCATTCTTTTGCTTCACTTCTGCAAGGTATAACTTGCAATTTCTTTTCAAGTGATCATCCTTCCCGTAATGGAAATATGTGTCCTTTCAAGAGACTTTCTCTTTCCCTTCATTCTTGATCTACCTTTTTGTATTTCACAAATTTATTATTACAATATTTTCCATCTTATGGGCTTATTACCTTTATTCTTAGAGACCTCCACTAACAAGACCTTCCTCTTATCCTTTATAAGGTTCGTCTCATAAATCTTCAGCATATTAAGGAGCTCTCACAATGAGGCATCCAGCTTGTTAATGTGAAGATTAATAATAAATTGTGAAAATGTCTCTGGTAGAGAATGAGAACTAAGTCATTACTTAACTCTCTGTTTATTATAAAGCCCAATTTACCTAATTCATCAATCAAATTGATATTTAAGGACATGAGCCATATATGTACCTCTGTCATCTTAACTTGGAAGACCTACTTAGATATCTCATAGTAGTTCTACTCTCTTCACCATACAACTCTTTGCAGCGAAAGAGAATAGAATTGACATCCATTTCCTCTTGTTGCTCTTGGAGCTCATTGGTCATGGATGATAGTATGATTCACTACACTAGAGTGTTATCATATCTTCACTTCTGACAAGTGACATTCTCTTCCTTAGTATAATTTTGTGATACCAACTCGGGATTAGGAGAATAAAAAATTTAGGAGACTTTCTCCTATGTGAGGACAATCCTCAAATTTCAATCAGTCCAAAGATTTAATTGGCTAAGTTTGTTTCGATTAGTTTATTAGCATCAAGTATGCTACGTAAAGACAGTGATTCACATACTATATGTATAATAGCAACATGCAGGAGCAGATATTCATGATAAATGATGCATGATTAACGAGGTCTTTTAATTAATCATGTCTCCCACTAAACTTAACCAATCCCATTGCCCTCCTGGTGGAAAACGGGAGATCCCGTTAGAAGGTCTCCTAGTGGAGATAATGGAATCCCGTTTATCCTACCAAGATCTCGCATGTAACACGACAAACCCTAAATAAGTCCACGGGTAGGTAACTCTTCACCAATTACTTCTCATGTAACTTCCATTTCATTTTGCCTCTAAGATTACTATAATCTTGTGTGTGCACAACAAACTATAAAATCTCAGTTAAGTCAAACCCATCATTCATATACTCATACAAAAAAGAAACTATTCTTGAGTGTAGCTCAACAAGGTAGTAACGTTTAAACATGTAGTATAATATATCATATATATTTAATAGGAAGCATCGTCTCAACTCACGTGATGGGTCTTATGTGTGCACAACAAACCCACCACGCTTGCTGACACACTCTACATCTCATAATGATGGAAGACATGACTGGTATTCTTAATATCGTAGTCATAACAACTCAATATTTTTGGAGGGTCCTTACATTTTTTATGCAATTATTAAAATAACATCGTATGTACAAGTAATAAAAGCATGTAAAACAAATATAAGGATGATTAAGAACATTCCTAAAGTGATGGACCCGAGCCACAGGGCGTGTCACTAAAATCTTCCTAATTGAAATAAAGCCCATCAATATGGACTTACTTTTAAAAGCCCGCAAAACCTTCAAGTAGCCAAGCCCATCTTCATAAGCCCCTTTTTGAAAGTCCGTTGCACTTAAATCTCCATCTCCATGGATCCGGTCTTGCAGTTCTGGGTGCATAGATCTTCTTGGATGTAATTATTCTCCTCTGAATCTAATTCTAGTATTGAACTTTTCTATACAGACAATTAAATTATCAAAGAAACCCCAATCAACAGTTGGGGGAAGTACATTGAGAGGGGGAAAAGAAATACAACCATGGAAATAAAAATAGATAAGGCAGGGGTACGCAAGCCCTATTTATGCAAAATAAAAAAAAATAAGACATACATTCATCACATGAATCTAGTTCATAATCATCTTTTCATGCATATCAAACATAAGCATCAAGAAATATAAATATGATGATATTAAAATTGTAATCTTGTCCCAATATATATTGTGAAAAATTAATAAAATTATAACCATTATTCAATTCAATCGAAAAACTATTTTTCAATTAAATTGACTATATATCGTGTATATATATATATATATTCAATTAGTGTTTCAAATTAAGATCAACTATTGATCAAGTAAAATCAATTAACTAATTAGTTAATCTCGACCACCATAATTTGAATTTCAAAAATAAAATTATGAAAATTTAATGTCGAAATTATATTATGACCAACTATTGATCAAGACAGAAATTAATTAACTATTAATTGATCTTGTTCTAGAAAATTAGAGTTTTGCATTTCAATCAACTATTGAACAATTAATTAACTATTAATTAATTTGTATACCAAAAATTAGAGTTTCAAAAACTCTAGATTTAATTCATGCCATATACTCATAACTAGGGTTAAAAACACAATTAACTATTAATCGCATAACAAATTAATTAGCCACTTAATCAATTTAATTCCAAAATTGGATTTACCAAAAATCCAAAATTTTATTTTCACCGAATCTTATGGTATAAATTATACATAATAAAAGAAATTATTTTTCTCTTAAATATATCATATCTATATATGTTTATTTGTAAACGTCACCATATCTTTGACTGGTCAAATCCATAGCCTACCTTTTAAAAATAAATATTTATTTCTTATTCAGTCAAACTGAATATTGTAAAGGAAACTACTTTCCAAAAAGAAAGATTTTTATAAATACATTGATAAAAGTGTGATATAAATTGAATAAATACATTGATATGTATATATCTATATTTCTTAAATCCTTTTATATCACAGATTTAATCCACAATAATTATTATTTTTATTAATAAAAAACTTCCTTTCTTTTAATCCAATTAAAGGAGAAACATTTTCTCAAGTATCGGATATAAAGAAGAAATCTTCTCCCAAGAGTCGAATCTAAAGGAGAGAGCTTTTCTCAAGAACTGGAAAAAAAATGAAACTTTTTTCTCAAAATTAGATCTTCGGTCTTACTCGTATAAAAAAACTTTTTTAAAAAAATTGAAAAACACATGTATATATTTTCATATATTCTTAAATTACAACACTTGTAGTATAATAAAAAAGTCAAACCCTAAATTTAGATCACAATATCAATTGGGACATCGAACAATTCGACATAAAATTAAAATAACATCAAAATTCTGAATTACAATCAAAGACGACTCTAATACCACTATTGGGAATTGGGACGCAGCGGAAACGGAAATTTCAAAAATTTTATTCCCAAAACCAAAGGATCCCTTTGAAGTAATTTAGAATTCAGACAGGAGGGGGTTTAGAGATTACCTACAAAGACTTTGAATCGGTCTTTGTGTTGAGATCCACTAAATTGATGCCATCCCGGAATGCCTTCACGAACCTCCTCGATTGAATCTACGATTAGTCGTATCCTTCGATGCAAATACAATACTGAAACTCTGATCATGAATTTCTTGCGGTTGATCCTCCGAATAGACGCACACATGCACGTCCTCCATGGTATCCACACCAGATCTCCTGGTAACGGTCGAGAAAACTCTTTTCTCGAAAATCACACATAAAGTGTCATTTTTTTTGTGGATTGGTCTCAATCAATCTCACTCGGCAATGGTTCTCTCTTGAGAGTTGGAAGAAAAAACCTTTCACACCTTTTTTTCCTTACCAAACTATCAAAAAAATATCTTTTATTTATATATCTAAATACATACACATGAAAGAAAGAAAGAAATAATATTTATTTATTGTTTATATCCTATTTGACCGAATGTAGACAGTCTCCTCGGCCAAATACATAGGTGTACATCCATATATACATACATTGGTCAACACAATTTTAACCAACTAAGAATATACCAATTGGATTTCAATAAATCCAACTGAATCATTATAGCCGAGAATATATCTATTGGAAATCATAAATCCAATTTGATTTTAAGATTTAAAAAATCTTTAAATCTATCATAAAATGTCCACATCTAATATGGCATGTGAATATTATGAGCTTTCTTCGTGCTAGTAAAAATTCAATAGCCCAATTCAAAATTTAAACTATTTAAATTTTATTATGAGAAAGTATCTGTATTGTGTGTGACCCATTGGACTCCACACTAAGCTGGTAGTAGGGCCAATAATTTTATAATAAATTAATTAGAACCATTCGAAATAATTAATCTCATTAAACTCCTTTAATAAGATTATCTAATTAACTCTTAATTGAATGGACCCGCAAGTTAAGATTGACGTCTAGCAACGTATGATGACTACCCAGATAGTGAGGATTTAAGTCGAAAGGATTGAACACCCTTTAGTGATTAGTTTCATATAATTATATCATTCAGTTATACAATATCCCGAACAAGTTAGGCTATGGATAAATGTCAAAGCCAATACTTATTCATATGTATCACAATTCTCAAGTATCGGACTCAATTATGAAATATCGGAAACTCTTTCCGATCTTTCATCCTACTCTGGCCAGAGATTTTCCGAGTCAACACTTACTAGAATACATAGGACATTCTCTCTCCTTATTGAGAGTAACCGATCCCTTATTAATTACTCACCCACCTCCATAAAAGTCTCATTTGGTCCAGAATATCATACACATATCTTAAAGAGTCATGTTAAGGAATAAACCAAAACCACAATTCAACAGTTACAATGTGCCATGACAATCTCAGGTCTAAGGAACACTTACACCTACTATCACCTGAGAAATTGCCTATTGACATTTATATAAGTATCCATTAGGGCATTCCTCGAGCGAGCCAGTTCAGTGAACTCATTCCAAATGAGCACATACGCTCTTACATTAATGACTACTCATAAGTAACTGTGAGATCAGTTACCCTATACCATAGAGCATATAATAAATGTACTAATCTTACCGGATTACTAATACCCTACTCAGTGACCCTATGTTTAGGAACAATTTTAAACTAATATTTACTAGATTTTAGGTCCCACTGGCATGATCTTATCATGACCCTAAAATTAATAATCTAGTTTATGAGTTTCATCATAATAACTAAATATGCAATATATGATAAATAATAAATTCCTCAATTATTTATTCATGAATTTAAAGATTGCTCAAAATTATATCAATCATATCGACATGCGATTGGTTTACATGGCACTTTTTTAACAGGTGTTCGGTAAGAGGGTAAATATTTAATATATAATACATAACAAATTTCTTATGTAAGTCATTTTACAAATCTTGACACTTGTAAGTTGACTCTTTAAAACTGTAATAATTTTACACGTGTTAAAATCTGAGAGAAATTTACACCACGAACTCGTTGTGTATTTTCATATAAAATATGAATTTTCATATAAAATTCAGATTTTTCACTTCATATTACAGCATTTAATTATAAAACTTAGGTAACACGATATTGGGTGAGTTGGAACAAGTTCTTGGCAACGGTGCCAAAAACTTGTTGCGATAAAAATTGATAACCAAAAGGCACGCAAATATACACATCGCTCAAGTAATACAGTGAAAGAGTAAGAGATCGTTCCAACGAGGATCTAGTTCAATCAAACTAAGCAATAAACTAAACAATCAATCCAAGCTAGGCAAATCGAATTGAGAATTTC
>JAOYND010059267.1:0-11391 GCA_025802135.1 Lagerstroemia fauriei | reverse complement strand
GTGTGCATGTCGTGCCTATCCTTTTCTTTTCCCTTTTTCCTGTCACCTAACAGTGGGAGCCCTTGTATTATTTTTTTTAAAAATGTTTATATAATGAATAGTTTATTCTCTATAGATTCTTATATTATTAAAGAGAATAAATGATATTTTTACTCCTCAATCTTTTGTATTTTTCGTCGTACTCATCTTAAACATTTATTTTTTGTCACTCATACTCTCAATTTTTGAAATTTTTGTTTTTCATTCAAAAAGACATACTCTATCCAAAAATAATTTTTAATATAAATATTTTATTTAAATTAAAAATATCAGAAAAAATTAATCGAAAAGTAAAGAGGTGATGGGATCGTTCATAATTAAGAAAGCTTTAGTTATCAGCAACTGTCTTTTGAAATTAAGACATGTTCTTACCATATAGAAGTTGTGTGCCATTGTGTTTTGTCTTTCCTAGAAATCCGTTTACATTTCCACCTTTCAAAGTCTGTTGTTATTTTATATTCAACAGTAGATCGTTCATTGCATTTCTTCATTCCCATAGAGTTGACTAAGTCTATTTTTTTTTTGGGATAAATTGTTGACTAAGTCTAGTTGAAAGGTATACCAAAGTAGACCAGATTTCCCAGAAGTCCGGCGCTGACTTTTCGGCTCTGTGTTCCAAATGGAGGATGAGAAAATAAAAACCGAGATCTTGGTGAAATAGACTCGTGCTAGCTTTGAATAAGATGTTCCGACTTAGGGATAGATTTAGAAAATTCATTTAATTGAGTGAATTCAATGAAAAAAAAGTAAAAAAAGGACTTTACAAGGATGAAATATGACAATTTAACAAGTAAATAGATAAAATAAAGTAGAATTTATATATTATTTCATGAATTTTCTCGAATTTACAGAGCAGCCAATTGTTGTGTGCTTACGCACCCAATTTACAGATGCATAACTCTGAATTTTCCCATAACTGTATTCACAGTGAACAGTGTAGTAACACCCGAGGGAGAGAAGTTCCTGTTTGCGCCTTCCTTTTGTTCCCCAACAGAGACTGACCCGAATGAGAGACCAATAATCTCCAATTAATCCTCTCCAATATAAGAAAATATCGGATTTATATTTTACTGTTTAATTTCTCTCTCGTAAATCAACTGATACTTTCGGATTCGCAACCGCCCTGTCTTGAGAAATTCTTAGGTGATCCTACCTCGCCAAGTAGTGTAAGGAAATACTAATCAGATTGTGACAAACGTGCAAATTCGTATTAATCACCCGAGCAGTTGCCATAATTATCACTAACAAGACCAATTTGATCGGTTCTTCCTCACCACATCACCGTGAGGTAGGATCACCTAAGACTTTTCCCCCTTTCTTCTTCCCGTTACCAGAACCAAGCAATTTGTAGTTTTGAACTTCACACCCCAGCTAGGAAGAAATGGATTGAGCTCCGACTAATCAGCCTTAAACGTGGGCCAATCTATGAAGAAACAAATAACCCACTCATGGATCGCTCAAGTCAAAACAAAATGGGCTTGATTCAGCCCAAAAAGAGTCAAAACCAAAAGGGACCCGAGTTTGATTGATCGTCTGGGCTTGATATGGAATCCAAAAAAAAGACTGTTTTGCACGTAACGTTGTCATCACTTGACAGTATTTATATGGCAAAATTAATCAGTAAAATCCATCCATTTTTATAAAAAATCGAACAAAATAGATGATTTTTATTGATTGATGTCATCATATAAGTACTGTTATGTGATAAGACTATTACTGAAAAGACTTCCTCTAAAAAAAAGGGGTGTTTTGATCGTGTGTTCCTTAAGATAGGATACAGGTTCTCGGGTTGATGTTGATGATCGTAGTCCTTGGCAACCGCCGTCCTCCCTATAGCCATCAAATTTAATTGTCATCAGGGGCCCAGCCCTGCTTTTTCAGGCCCGGAGAATGCCAAGCATGCCACGAGAATATTATATCAATACTCGTTGGTGATGTTACAAATTTATAGGAAATAATCGTATAAAAAATTTAGACTATAAAATGTAAATTTTAATTATAATTAAAAATTCTGAAAAATTCTAAGAACGAAAAGAATTGTTTTCTACAATAATGTTCGACATCTTTTTCCCTTCTCATTAATTAATAAATATCTGAATTTTTTAGGGTTTCTTAGGTTTTTAGGATTTTATTTAGGCTCTTGGAGGGTTATTTATTTTTAGAAAGATTTAAATTTATGTTTGCCCACATAAATTCCCTCTCACGAATTAATAGATATAGTCAATTCCTATTAATTTATAACACTATCAAACAGTGCTGCTATGATATCTCGTGACATATAAGACTTTGTCGCATCTCGGGCTTGACCATGGTTTAAGGAGACAGGCTCAAGTTAGTTTCCCGAATATTGAGCTGGATCACGTTTGTGGTTTTTTTTTGCTGAGAAAATACTTAATATTACGAATAGGAACAAAACGACAACACATTCAGGAGTTTTGGGGTAGGCCTTGGGTTTCACAGACGAGAGTACACAAGCCTTCTCCTTCCAGAACACAAAAACCATCACTCCAGTTCGTCCTAGCAACCCTAGCTAACTGATCCGAAAACATATTAGATTGTCTCGGTATCCAAACGCAATCCCAGGCTTCAAGACGGTTCACGTAATTTCTAATTTCCCGAACTAAATCTCTAATCTGTGAGGTTGCTTGGCTGCTGCCATTTACTGCTTCGATTAGGGTCTGTGAGTCGGTTCGAAATTTGACTCTCCTCCATTCTCTATTGATTGCCATCTTTATCGCGAAGAGGAGAGCCTCCGCCTTTGCATGTAGGGGACTGATTGTTCTTTTCTTCTCTGTCCAAGCACAGGTTACTGAACATCGGTGATCCACTGCTATTCTCGCAAGCCCAGCATATCCATCGAGCCATGAAGCATCCGAGCACACGAGAAGTTCTCCCAATGATACACGCCAGGTATGGTCTTCTGATTCTTGGTCCATTTGAGCTCCTGGCTTAGCATGAATGATATGGCTTTTCCTGTGCTCCATGTACAATCTGTTCACCCTTGAAACAAAGTCAGTCAAATTAGAATTGCATGAATTATGGATAGCTTTGTTTCTCAAATCCCATAAGTAGTATAACAAGGTGGCACCGAACAGAGTAAATTCATCTGGATTAATTGCATTTGATATAAATTCCTTAGGTGGATCTATGATGAAATTAACCAGATGCATAAGAGTATCTAATGAATGTGGGATTTCCCATAATTTCCATGGCGATTCTCTCCAACTGACCCTATAAAATATACATTCCTTGAACAAGTGTTTAGGTTGATCAGAGCTTGTTTTACAGATATGACAACATGTGTCATTATCTGCAAACCAAGGGAGACTTTCATTCGCCATTCTCCATAGATAGATTTTAAATCTATCATGGATTTTCAATCCCCAAAATTTCTTCCAGAAACTTTGATTTGTGTTTGAAAACCTGTGTTTCTGATCCAATGAATAAAAAGACTTCACCGTGTGAGCTCCAGAAGAGCTTGGAGTCCAGACCATGATGTAGAGTGATTCCTTTGATTGCCTCTGCAGCCTCTCTCATAAATAACTGATCAATTGTCCTGTCGTCCCACCCACTATGTTCAGGGAGAATTAGATCACTTACCTTCAGATTTGGGTCAATGAGTGAAGGGTTAAGAGCAGAATCAGCTGGGTTAGTGAAGCCTGGAATCCAGTTATCTATCCACACTCTTGTTGTGCTTCCACTTCCAATTTTCTTAATAGCACCTTTTTGTAGGGTATTTTTACAGTCTTGTAGCCCTTTCCATACGTAGGATTTACTACTTGGGGGTCTATGAGAGGGATCAAGGAAGTTTCCATACTTGGCTTTCATAGCTTTTATTGCTAAACTAGTGGAATCCTTCGATAAAGCCCGAGCAGTTTTTGAAAGGAGGCCTCTATTTTGATCTTCAGCTCTTCTAAACCCCATCCCTCCATTTTCTTTGGGAGAACACATATGAGTCCAACTTTTTGGGGCAAAATAATGATTTGTAGAATCAGTCTTCCCCCACCAGAACTTACGGCTCACTTGGTCAATTTGTTTATAGACCTTCTTGGGTAATTTAAATAAGGACATTGCATAGTTTGGTGCTGAGCTTAGGGAAGATCTTACCAGTGTTGCCCTTCCTGTCCAAGACAAGGATTTAGCCTTCCAGGATGCCAGTTTAGCTCTTAGTTTCTCAACAATGTACTGGAAAGATTCAACTCTTTTCCTTTCGAAATTAAGGGATTTCCAAGATATTTTGCATCACTTTTCAGCTTCCTCATTCCCAAAATATGTTTGATCTCTCTTCTTGTATAAACATTTGTATTCTTTGAAAAGTGAATTCCTGATTTGTTGAAATTGATTTCTTGTTCGCTCCATTCACAAAATTTATCAAGAATGGACCTACAATGTGATATTTCATTTAGCCCCGCACTACTCATTACTAGTAGATCATCAGCAAAGAATAAGTGTGAAATAGTGGGTCCATTCCTACTCACTTTCACTCCCTTTATTTGTTTTGTCTGTTCAACCCTACATAGCATTCTAGAGAGTGTTTCCATGATAATAATAAAAAGATAGGGAGATAGAGGATCACCTTGCCTTAGTCCCCTTGACGGTTTGAAGAATCCATATGGAGATCCATTAATTAGAATAGACATTGAAGTAGTAGCTAAGCATTGATGAATCCAGTTTATAAATGTCTGATGAAAGCCCAAGTTCTTGAAAATACCTAAAAGGAAATTCCATTCCACTCTATCAAAGGCTTTTGATAAATCAATTTTCATAACTGCCCAACCCTTCTTTGCTCTTGATTTTTTCATAAAATGAAACATTTCATGGGCCATAATGCTGTTTTCATTGATCCAACGACCCTCCCTAAAAGTTGTTTGATTAGGAGCTATAATTTTTTCTAAAAATGGTTTTAGTCTATTAGCAATGATTTTTTATATGACCTTATAGCATACATTGCCTAGACTAATGGGTCTAAAGTCATTGAAAGTGCAAGCTCCTTTAGTTTTTGGGATCAATGTGAGAAAAGTACTGTTCCACTGTTTAAGAAGAGAACCCTTTTGAAAGAAGCTTTGAACAACCCTTATGAAATCTGATTTGATAATGCTCCAATAGTGTTTATAGAATATATGGGACATACAGTCGGGGCCAAGAGCCTTAAGTTGATGCATTGCTTTAATAGTTCTAAGAATCTCTTCTTCTGATGGTTTCGAGATAATACTTTGGTTCTCGTCATCACTGATGACCTGTTGAAATAATCCTTCCATGTCTTCTGGGAACTGGGGATGTTTTGAGGTGTAGAGTTCCTTAAAGTTTGACAGGAAGTACTGCCCAATCTCCTCGTGTTGAAACTCCCATTCTTGATTTTCCTTCTTAATCGCTTTTATCTGATTTTTTCTCCTTCTAATGACTGTAGATAGGTGAAAGAACTTTGTATTTCTATCCCCTTCTTGAACCCATAATTCCCTCGACATTCTGCCTCCAGTGCAAATCTTTCTAGCAAGTTGTTCGTCTAATTCATATTGTAGCAGGATTTCTTTTTGGATGTTCTCGGAATTTGGGTCCCCTTGCTGTATAATATCTAGTTCATGTAGAAGCTGTTCTACTTTCTTGTTGCAGAAACCAAAAGAAACTTTGTTCCAATGTTTCAGCTCTTTTTTTGTCTTTTTAACTTTCCTGGAAAAGCGGAATTGTTCTGACCCCTGAATGTTCCCTAGCCAAGCCCTATGGACCACATCCATGCTTTCTTTCTCCCTGGTCCACATAGCTTCAAACCTAAAGGGCATAGGTCTTGTTTCATTTTCAGTCCATAGTTTTAAAAGGATAGGATTATGATCTGAGTTTGCTGCTGGTAGATGCTGAACTCCTGCCCTTGGATAGGCGAGCCTCCATTGTGCATTTGCTAGGGCCCTATCTAGTCGTTGCCGAATATGAGCTAGCCCCTCTCTTTTATTTCTCCATGTGAATTTATTTCCCACAAAACCCAAATCAATGCAGCCAGAATTGTAGATGAAATTTTCCAAATGCCTACGTGATGAGCTCGCAATATGTCTTCCCCCCATCTTGTCTTTTGAGTTTAAAATCTCATTAAAATCTCCAATTAATACCCACGGATCATTTATTTTATCGGCTAATTCATTTAGATTCATCCAGAAATCATTTTTCAAATGTGGATAGGGGGGACCGTAAACACAAGTTAAAAAATATTTTGATGAAATTCCCTCATGTTCTACGCATGCATGAATTAAGAAGGGATTTTTCAGTAATAATTTTACCTGTATTTCTTCATTCCATAAGAGGCGTAGACCCCCTGCTGATCCTTGAGATTCGGCACAGCAGATACCACCCATATTGAGCTTTTTGGCCAGCTACAAGCACCTCTTTTCCTTTGCTTTTGTTTCTGCAAGAAAGATCAAGTCTGGGTTGTGTTTATTGTGGAGGGACCTTAGTTGACGAATTGTCGGGTTCTCTCCTATTCCCCGACAATTCCATGCCAGGATACTCATGGCGATGGTGGGGGCATGATTTGGCCCGCCTCCTCGGCCATTTGGACTTGTTTTGAATGGGAAGTCTCCATTGGTTCTTCAACAATATATCCAGTGTGGCTTGCCGTATGAGTTTGATTGATATTTTTCAGCAGATAAGCTCTATCCATCCTGGCACCATATGTAGTCAAAACACCAGCAGACTGCTTATTCATTTCCTTGAATAGCATATCATTAGCATATTGGCTGCTCCTGAGTATATCTGGGTTTAGCTCAAATTTTCTTTTCTTTGCACTCATTATCATTGGATGGTGTAGTTGTATTTTCTGAGCTAATTCCATATTTTGTGGGGCACAAGCCCAGTCCATTCCTGGGCCCAACTTTTCTGAGTCAGCCCATATTGCTTTTTTAGCCTGCAGGATCTTTTTTCCTTTTGTAACGGTTACTTTCCTCCGCTCCTTAATTTCCTCTATCTGCAAATCTTCACCATTAATGTTCTTTGTTCTTTCCCTGGGAAAGTGGCTTCCTTGCAGCTCTTCATTCTTTATGTCTATGATCGTAGCTATTAGGCTGTCTGGGACACTGCATAATATTTTAAAATTTTCTGCCTTAGGATTCGTGCAGTATGGATCCTCCTCTTCTTCCGCTTGGGCTTCTCTTTGTCCTCTTTTCTTTTCCGACGAGCTACAGTGATTTTTTCCCTTCCTCCAATTCCTGAGATGATCTTCAGAAGCTGAAGAATTCATCTTCGGTGAGGGGATGTCAGCTTGCTCGTCATATCTTATCCAGGGTCCATATCGATCTTGATCAACAGGTTCTTCAGATGAGCATACACCCCGGTCATGTCCGATAATACCACAATCATAGCAAAAGGTGTGCAACTTTTCATACTTAAAACTGACCCAAGTAAACTCGCCATTTATCTTCTTGAGATGAAAACCTGGGCACAATGGGTTCAACACTTTTACCTTGACTAAGGCTTTTGGGATGGTGAACCATTTCGGAACTTCTGCATCCTTCCATTCAATCTTGATAACCTCTCCCATTTTCTCAGCAGCCTTCTTAATGCCTTGCACCGACAGTTGTTCAGGAGGGACTCCTTTTATTTGGACCCAGAAATTTGTTGAATCGAGTATCACATTCTCAATGGCTTCATCTATATTCCATCTTCCCAGCATCAATTGCGATCCCCTAACTGACCAAGCCCCTGCTTCCTCCACCGTCTTCATATCTTCTTGATCACAGAATAAACATAGAAGGGTGCCTTTTAAATATTTGTTAGGCATAATGGAGACTCCCTTTGTAAATTTCCAAGCTTGTTGGAGGTGGGAAGCGACCACTTTGGTTGAGGGAGTCTTGAAGCCATGTGGTTTGGCCACCAGAGCCAGCGTCCGGCATTTTACTTTGAGTTGCTCGTTTGCAGGAAGTTCCATTTCTTCTTCTTTATTCTTTAGTGCAACTTGAGCTTTGAACATTGCCTCAAGAGAGATTTCAAAATCTCCGTCTTCCATTTTTTGCATGAGAGAGTCTGGAGGTGGCGTGTCTTGTGGTGTAGTATATCTTGAGCACAACTTTCCTTCTCTCCTATTAAAGGAGCATCTTTTGCAGAGTATCCTTCTTGGAGCTGTCCCTCATTTGTTTCGTTGACTTCTTTGTCCATTCTGTACACAGGTTTGTTGAAACTCTTGATGGCGAGGAGTAAATGTGGATCACCAAGCTACTTCAGTTGAAATTGATTGAAGCTAGAGACAATGCCAGCGAAGCATGAAGATTGATACAAGTAATATTTGAAGAAATGAGGTGGAGATGGGTGAAGATGAGTAGAACGGGAGGGGAGATGGGAGGAGGAAGGAAACTCCAACAAAGGGAGGAAGGGGGTTCCAACGTAGAGAGGATTTTCTCTCTCTAGATTTTAAGAGAGAATAGACGGTTAACACTTCAAATGGATTTCGGATCACGTTTGTGGTTAGTAACATAGTAACATATGTCCTTGCCATGGGTCAGACGGAAGGGCTCGTGCAAGCACAATGTAGCATATTAGACCTGAGCCAACTGAGTCCATAAGCCTAGTAAATTAATGGGTTATTTGTCTTGAAAAGCATGAACTATTGAAGAATTCATCAATCTACCATGAATTATTTTTTTGTCCAGAAAATCACAAACTATTCAAGAATTCCTAATTTACAAAGAACTATTTTTTTGCCCCAAAAATTACGAACTATACTCTGTTTTCCCTAATCTATTACATCGTTAATTTTGACTGTTAATTGATGATTTGTACCTTTAATTTTACTGATTGTGCAAACAGAGTATGACGTGGTACCACACATGACTTCCATCTGGTCATAAAAATAAGGAATATCTGTTTTGCACATCTATTTGCACGTACATCCTCATGAAAAAATAAAGAATTTGACAATAGTTCGTAATTTGTTATACTAGATGGATGCCACATCAGATTCCGTTTGCACAATCAATAAAATTAAACGGTACACATCAGCAATTAACAGACAAATTAACAACGTGATAGATTAGGAAATTCTTGAATAGTTCATATTTTTTAGACAAAAAAATAGTTCATGGTAGATTAGGGAATTCTCGGATAGTTCGTGATTTTCTGGGTAAAAAATAGTTTGTGAAAAATTGAGAGATTTTTAGATAGTTCGTACTTTTCTGGACAAATATCCTAAATTAATTTAAAATAACTTACACCCTTGACCACTTTTTTCCCATGGACAGAAACGTAATATTGATTATTGTTGATGTGACTTTTCTAATATTTAATTTTTCTTTTTTCTCCTTTTTTTAAAGGAGGGCTACCTTTTAGGAATGATCATTTGCCGACCTACTCTGTCCCGGGTAGGTCCTGCCTGACCCATGCGTAGGTCTAGGTTTGTCTTTTGACTCGTCACATCCCAACCTAGCATGTCCATATTATATAATTATATATTTAATTTTATTTATTTATAAATATTTCTATATTAATAAATTGGATGATTATCATTTTACTTTATTTAAATTACATAAATTATAATTATTTAAATTTATTTAACTATATTATTATAATACATAAATTGATATAATATTTCAAATTACATTTTACATAATAATTATTAATTTTTCTATAAATTGGGTTGACCTGTGCTTAGTGTTGTTAATCGGACCAGTTCAAACTGGTCGGACCCTTATGGGTTATGGCTTGATTACGGTTTGGATCGGCGGAGTCAGCTTGATGAACTGGAACCGGACCGAAACCGATCGGACCAGTGCTTGTTCCTTTAAATTTTTTTTAACAAAAAAGCCCTCTGACTCATGCACCATTTCACCAAGTGATGGGTCCCGTCCGTTCCCAAGGGGCCAATGCCCGTACTCTCCAAGATGTATGCTTGTCTGGGCCCATCTTCTCTGACCTTGGGTGGTTTCTAGGTCAAATAGGCCCAAAAGTTGGGCTGTAAGCCGGTCCATTGATCACAATGCCTCTCTAGCTCGAGATCATACATACCGGGTTGGCTAACCCAAGTAAATCAAAAGCCCATATCGCCTAGGCCCAAGCTTTTTCGGATTCATGATCGGGCATGTAATACCCGAGGCAACTGAACCACCTCTAAAATCAGGTAAGAGATTGACAATCATACTAGTAGTCACGACATTGTCGAATCAATAAAAGCTGATAATAGCCTCGTCCGCCGAGTCCCGAGACTGGTGAAAGCTCACGATGCTTATGTCATTCTACCATGACACTGAATCAGGCATGGTAGTGATCGGAAACCAGCAAGAACAATCAAACCCAACGAAAACATTGCAAAAAAGTGACTGAACAACGGTCATAACACCGTTGGATTTTTTTATTTTCTTTATTTTTTTATATAATTTATACCACAACGGATTGCTTTTTACACAAGTGTCCATATCTTTTAATTTAAAAATGAATAATTCAAGTTTATTCAAAATAGTATAATTAAGCATGCCTTAATAAAATTGGTTATATAATATTGAATTTAAAAATATAAATAAAAACTGTTGTAGTTCAATTGGGTTTTGGTCCAGCTGGCTCATGAACCGGTCCGAACCGGTTAACAACACTACCATTGCCCTGATCCATAAAGGGTCCGCATATCCAAATATCTGGACCGGCCTGGCTGCTATCATCTTTTTCATTTACTCTAACCTTAAATTTTATTTCTGTTATCGTCTTTATATTTCTTTGGTCACCTTAAATTTTTATAATATAACATATAATTAATAATTCCATGTGTAGCACGAGTCACTTTTTAGTACGTAATTATTATGAGAATGGTTTTAATGTGCATTTCAAAAGGAAAAAAAAAAATCTTCCCAGAGCGGTAGGCAGTAGGCTGGACTGCAACGAAACATCCTAAAAGGGGGTAGGTATATCGCATGAAGCTGTGGTATCTCACCTACCCTGGACATCACTTAATACTAATCAAGAGGCAACAGTTCGAATAAAAGCATTTAATTTCAACAACCTAATAGACCTCGTGCACCAAATATAAAAGAAAATGATCGATATCCGAGATTCAAAGCTGACGGCTGAGAAAATTATATTCAAATATATATATATATGACAAGTGAGGAGAAAATAATGTATGGTCCTTTCCTCTAATGATAATTCGAGGAAAAAATGAACAAAATTTTTAGATTCATAAAATATGTATGACTCACTACGCTTATGCTAATAAACTCATTCATTCACCAACGTGATCTGGCCGGAGTGGTTTCTTTATCTTAAACGGGATCTCGGGTTTGATTCTTGGTAATGAAGAAAATTCATGATCGGGAGAGTTTTATCTCTTAGTGAGTCAATCCTACTCAAGATTGAGTTAGTTAGAATCCATTAAATTTTTAAATATCAGGT
>JAOYND010059167.1:0-11391 GCA_025802135.1 Lagerstroemia fauriei | reverse complement strand
AAGAACTACGACCCCGAGGAGTGCTCCGAGAAGGCCTACCTTGCTTCCTATGCTGTCAATATGCAGGAGGAAGGGAGGGCAAAGGAGATTGTCGACCCGGACATGGAAATCGATGGGAAGGATGAGAGGATCGTCGTACCGATAAGAGTTGCTCTGTGGTGCATACAGGAGGAGATGCACTTGAGGCCATCCATGACTAAAGTTGTGCAGATGCTTGAAGGGCTCTGCGACGTTCCCGAGCCCCCGACCTCGATTCATCTGCGCTCTCGGGCTAAGCCGAGCAGTGGATATGCTTCTGTAATCGAAACCACCGATAAATGTAGCACTGCATTCTTGTCGGCAGTGCATCTTTCGGGGCCTCGATGAGACAAATCATATGTTATGTTCATGGGCAGGCAGCATTGTTCCTCCTTTCATGGAAAAATGAACAGGAGCATAGAAAATAGGTTGAGTGAGTTGCAATAATTTCCCAGGTTGCATTTTTTTTCCTTCTTTTTAAGCCGAGCTTATCTAATGATGCAGACAATTCAAGAAAGCACCAGCAAGAATTGACCTGTAAGAATCTTTCCTCTTTTTTCGCAAGGAGGCGGTCAACGTAAAAGGTTTAAAAGAAATAAATAAAAAAAAAGGATCGTGGATTTTACTGTGAGTCCATGGGTTTGGCCCACACAAAACCCAATCACACACACTTAAGTCCAATAGTTATTTTATTATTATTATTATTATTATTATTTAGCATTGTCAGCCACCGCATGTATTTATCCATTTCACCGCCCATTCCTTGCAAAAATTTCCCCAAGCCACCGAAAGAAAGACAGAGAGAGAAGCAGAAGAAGAAAACGGAGACGAAGAAGAACGGGGACAGAGAGTACAAAGGAGAAATGGGTAAGGAAAATAGGATGTAAATAAAATTTATTTCAAATTTAGTAGATTTTATTACTTAATAGTATATTATGGTTAGTATGATTTTGGTAGAAAAGTATGGTTAATAGGATATGTGAAAGTAATATAGTTGATCATAATAGAATATAAACAGAACAGAGATAGCAGCAGGAAGTCAAGGAGATGGTGAGCAAAGTGAAAAACAAAAGGAAGAAGAAGAAGAAAACACAGAGGGCGAGAGAGAGTGCCGTAGAGACAAAGGAATTATGAGGAAAATTGAGGTTCAATTCGAATCAAATAAATTATAGTACTCAATGTTATATATATAATTTAGTAGGATTTAGTTAGAATGACGTATTTGCACGAGCCGTGACAAATTTGGTATCAGAGCCTAGGTTATGGATTCTGTAGACTCCAATCGATCCCTGATAAATTTTTAGAGAGGGAGCTCGATAGTTTTGATATAAGATTTATATTACTATTATGGTGAATAGACGTAAGATTCTATATGGTGAGTGAATTATATTCTACTAGTGAATCTTTATTGAAGTAGGAGTTCATTAAAGTGAGCTATTGAGTTATACTAAGGATTGTAAACGTTGTTACAATGTTTTAGGTTAGTTAAGGAATTGGGTTGATGATGTATATTGAAAATGATGTGCCTTAAGCATTTATAAAAGGAAAAGGAGAGGGAAGGAAAAAAACATATATATAATGGTTCTATGACTAAATTGTCTTAAATTGCTCTCACCTCTATTTGAAAAAAAATGATAATAATTGCGATATAAAATATTTGTTAATAATCTAGTTTCTTAATTATTTACTAGCAACCGACCCGTGCTACGTAGAGTGAGTATCGTCAAAAATAAATGAAATAGAAAAAGTGTTCATACACGTAAGATAAATGAATTGAAGCCTAAATCACATTAAAAATAAGAGGATAATAAAGAATTATGTGATAAAAAAAAAGTTAAAATAAGTATAACTAATAAGTTATCAAAAAAGGTCAAAGATTTCAATGGTATTTGGAGGAAGACGATTCATAAATGTGCTTATCATGATCATGTTTGCATATATAAATGGTTAAATTGAACACTAAATAATGAAACTTGAATGATATAACAATGAGCAATAGTAGAGGACTTTATCCTACTATTTAATAATTAAATAGGTTAAGAAGTAAGGTAATTTCAAGAATGATAACAACTGAGGGTCAATTATATAACCTAGTAACCTGTAAGAGAAATTATTAAAGCTGAAAGCAACATCTTTCTAACGAAATAGTTAACAAAACCTATAAATATATTTTAAAAAAATTGACATACAAATCAGTAATGTCTATCCACCCACTATGATACATAACTCGAGTTCATTTCCAATTTTCTCCAACTTGAAATTCAACTAATAAGAAGGAACATTTGTGGCAAAAGGAGCAGCAATGCAACTTTCTTCTGGCAATAAATGATAAAACAGTCGAGCCTTTTTGCACCAATAAGAACATTCAATGAGATACTTATAGCATTATCAACAGTGTTCCTAAGAGTTCACTGAGACCCATGACTTCCCTGAAAATAAATGACAAAAACTGACAAATTCCTTCATCCAAAAAATTGGACAGATAAGTTAATTTCTAATATAAAAGAGGTGAGCAATTAGCAAAATTTGTTCAATATATTTTATAAATTCCATCCTGAGGTCAAAGCCAAATGAATTTGCATAAATCTCCACAAAGTATGGATTACACCCTAATTGGCCGGATACAAAAATCTTTTGTATAAAATAAATTTGTTAGACAACATTAAAAGGTATTTTTGGATATAAAAAAAAGACACTAAAATTGTCTCCTCCTTCAATATAGCTATACAGACAACAATCATTATATGCAAGGCAACTACAAAAATCATAAGTAAAAAAAAAAAGGAAACTCACCAGTATAGCTCAACTATCGGCTTCAACTTTCAAGTTCACTCTAAGTTAGAAATTATGAGGGCACCTTTACAATTGAGCTTGATAACGTAGAGAGGATCCTAATCCCATAGAATTCACATTGCAGGGACCATAAATCATGTTAAATACTTGCAGTCATAAACGGATAAGGTTTAAATTTATATTCGTAAGAAGTTTGAATGAATCATATAATAAAAGGAAGAGAGGGATAAATAACAGGGACAGTTTATTTTAGGTCCATTTCCCAGATCATACTGTGATTCTTCTAAGTAGAATAAGTCTCTAAAATTCATAATTTCTTATATTTGGCCCTTGGGATGAAACTCTACAAATTGTCTATTAAGTGCCATTTGCCAATATGAAAGGGACAATCCATAGCCAATGAAATTACTTGTATTTCATGGTACTCCAATAGTAAAAAGTCACCTCTTCACCTTCAAGTCTGTTAAGTGTCATTTCCCATTGGAGATGTTTCAACAATGTAAGGCACCAGTAAGCATGCAATATTCGAATTTTGCATTTTCATAGTCCTATATGTCGTTTAATGAAACAAAAAAATAAGTATACTAACTCTTAAACTTAGACAAAACAACCGCCTTTGCATTTTCATAGTCCTATATATAGTTTCACAACCCGTACAAATTAGCGTACCAATTCTTCTTGTGAATACATAATGTAATCAAATTGCCCCGCAAGTTGAATCAAGAAAAGCAGTAATGACAGTTACCAAAAAATTTCCAACAATATAATGGATTAGCTAAAAACGTATATGCATTAGGGAAATAAGAAAATCAAGCAATACCGGTACATGATATACATAAAACGTGCTCGAATGGAAATTGTTTATACATTGTAGAGACGAAGATATTACCTTTGTGTCAATTGAACGAATTGCAAGATCTTCGCATCTTCACTTACAAATTTAAAGAAAAAAGAAAACCGTACAAATCCTCGTAGTTGCGAAATTGAAATTGAAACAATAAATAACTAAGAGATGTATCCAGATCATGAGAAAGTGATTATGTTACCGGTGTCTAGGAGATGTTCTTATGAAATTGTGACAGTTCATTGAGGAATTCCATCAAACATATAGTGAGCGGATCACTGATGGAGACAATCAACTGCATTTCCACAATCCAAAGATGTCAGCAATAAAAAAAAAGGTATCTAGAGAAAAATGAAACTAAAACCACACGGCGAATGAAGACTAGTTTCACAAATAACAACATGAGAAGAATAGGTAGTCGCTGGACTTACACGAACGTCTGGGCACCCGTGATACAGCCTGCTCATGCAGGAAGAAAAATGAAAATGGTGAAAGCCGGATGTGGGACGATAGTTCTGCGGATTGGATGAGATGAAATAACCGTATCAGTAAAAAAAAGATTGAATGTCTCTAGACTGTAACGTGTATGGACGGAGGAAGGAAAGTGACTTTTTGGGTGAATTAGGAGGAACTGAGCGGTTTGCTCTGTAATGAAGAGAAGATCGGAGACGTGGACTGTTACTAGGTGTCCGCCAATAAGAAAGTACATTATTGACCTTATAATTATATTATGAAATAAATTGATCAGGAGGGTAATTTTAGAATCCTAAAAAGAGACCAAAACTGTTGTGTGGTCCTTTAAAGTAATAGAGATTCAATGAGGAGGGAATGAAATGAGAGGAAGTTCAGGGTATACTTAGACAACTTACAGTATTAGCTTATTGAAATTGCCTCGAATTACTTATCTTTACTGAAATTGATTAGTAGCAATACAAATGTATTTATTTATAAGTTGGGTTCCTGATAATCATTTAGTTTATGAGACAAGTGAAATGTGGCACTTAACATAGAACAATTGTATGATGAACTAACTTTCTTAAGTTTGTAAGAGTTATGGAATATACTCATGAGAATATGGATTATAAAAATTTTAAGATAAAATAGGAGGAAATAAGGAATTGGTTTATTATTGAGATATGAACATGGGTTTTGCATGTTGTATATTAGAACTACGAAGTCTACTTAGTGAAAATAGATCAGATCTCTTTTGTAAATAATACATAGTAGGGATTCAGGAAGTTCAGAAGCAACTTGGGTTCCCATAAAAATCAAAATTTTTAGGTTCATTCTTGTATATTCTCAAGCCGATTTTCCAGTTTTGAATGCTCTTTGGGTGAGCAAGATGATTCAGTTGTTGGCTCTTTGTATGCAAAGTCTTCCTTCTGCTCTCTTGGCAGTAGTGGTTATATTGGTACTCAGAATCTTTAAGAGTTCAATTAATTCCTATCTGCACTATATCGGAGTTGTGTCACTGCAATGTTTGCACCTTTAAAGTGGGAGTATGGTAATGAGGCTAACTGAGCGGTTGTTATTTACCTCATGATTTGGCAATTACTCAATATCAGCTATAGTGTATCAGAGAATTATCAAGTGCTTGAAGTACGAAGAGGTTCTGCATGTATGTCAAGCAATTGATGGATATGGACAATATGAAGTATTATGGGATTCTTTATCTATCAAGTTCTCAGCATGTGGTTCAGAACTATTTTACAAGTTTGGTTTTAATTTACAATGGTCGTTGAGGGGTACAATAAAACTGCTAGATCTGATTGAATATTCAGCGTATATAATATTCAACCAGGATGTTCAATATTAAGTGGTCTCAGTACACAAATTGGAAGAATATCATCTGCATGATATTGTCATATTGTTCCATGACTTCGTAAATATGGATTGGAAGCACAAAAGATAACAGAGGTGTTAGGATATATTGTTGGGATTATTCTTTGCCTTTGAGTTATTATTGGAGTTCTTCCAAGAATCATTAAAAGGTGCATATCATATCACACCTTCAGTTTATTGGTTTAATTAAGGATTTTCTCTACTATTGATACATGTCACCAAGAAGATGGGAACTCTTGCATCCGAGCTATATTGCATCTTTCTATATGGATAATCCTTGAAAGGCAAGCTCTGTATCAACAAGTCTATTCATTAGAACAAGTTATGCTGAATTGAACTACTACCGTCTTGGAACAATATTAAAGGATGCAGCGGAAGCGTGGTGATCGGTGTAATTCAAGAGAAAAGATTATTGGGAATCTAAGGATGCTCTGAATCATGAGTCTTTTTATCATTTTTGTATTTGGTAAGAAATTTCGGGGATGAAATTTTAATTAGTAGGGAGAAATTGTGAGCTCATGAGTTTGGCCCACACAAAACCCAATCACACACACTTAAGCCCAATAGTTATTTATTATTATTATTATTATTATTATTATTATTATTATTTATTGTCAGCCACCCCATGTATTTATCCATTCCACCGCCCATTCACTGCAAAAATTTCCCCAAGCCACCGAAAGAAAGACAAAGAGAGAAGCAGAAGAAGAAAATGGAGACGAAGAAGAACGGGACAGAGAGTTCAAAGGAGAAATGGGTAAGGAAAATAGGATGTAAATAAAATTCATTTCAAATTTAGTAGATTTTATTACTTAGTAGTACATTATGGTTAGTATGATTTTGGTAAAAAAGTATGGTTAATAGGATATGTGAAAGTAATATAGTTGATCATAGTAGAATAGAAACAGAACAGAGATAGCAGGGGGAAGTCGAGGAGATGGCGAGGAGAGTGAAAAAAAAAAGGAAGAAGAAGAAAACACGGAGGGCGAGAAAGAGTGTCGCAGAGACAAAGGAATTATGAGGAAAATTGATGCCCAATTCGAGTCAAATAAATTATATTACTCAATGTTATATATATAGTTTAGTAGGATTTAGTTAGAATGACGTATTCTCACGAGTTTTAACATGATAGGTAAAAGTCAGAGGGTCAATAAAAGTACAATGAATAATATCCTAGAATAATTTTTGGGATCATTTTCAATATAAACATATATGATATATTTTAGTTTTATAGTGAATGATATGATAGGACCTGAAGATACCGAAAGTGGACATCTTGGATACCAAGACCGGTAGACCGACTGAAGGGGATTGTGAGTACTCTTTTCCATGGTAGAATGATTTATAGTATCTTATATAATTATGCGTCATCTCGTGTAATATACATATACATTTACAACATTTGCATGACCGAATGAATGAAGAATATGCATTGCATGTTGCATGCATAAGTTTATATATATACATATATAATTGCATTGCACGGCTCCGATTGCATGCGCATTTATATATTGCAATGCAGTAGAATATGTAAATTATATTCAAAATCGATACGTAAGAATAAGATTACTTTAACCGCTATGAAATTTGTATTCTAGTGTGTGCAATATTATTATTATTATTATATATATATATATAGCCATGGTGACCGCTAAGTCGGCGGGTTAGAAATGAGCAAGAAAAAGAAAAGAAAAGAAAAGATAAAGAAAAGTGGAAAGAGAGATTTAATTTACCGATGATGTCCATCAAGGTAATTTACGTCTGGTTCCCAGCGATATATATAAAAATAAGATAATTTAAAACTGCTCTTACCGCCGGTAATGGGTGGCCCCCGTGGGTGTGAAGTGTGTAGATGAATGGCACCAGGAGATTGGGAGGAAGATTGATATTGATTATTTCACGGGGTTACGGTATCGTTGGAGAGCGGAGTATCTATACCGTCATAACTCTGTCGCAAAGGGAGTACGATCCCATGGCTATTGTTTGTATTGATTGATTCTGTGCATCGCATAAATAATATAATTAATCATTTTCATTGCTATTCTAGTTGTTATTTTGTAGTGTATGATTTTGTAACGTATGTGATTCATTAAGAAATTATATTTATACTATTATTCTACTATAGAAATTTGTACTCACTGGCCCGCAGCTCACTCCCTGCGAAATCTTTCTTTTCAGCTAAGTTATAGATGAACGAGCTGCTTGGAATTGCTATTTCGTTCGGGGATCAGCTTGAGGCTGCTTGTATGTAGATATTAAGATTATGTAAGATAGAAGTATATAAGCTTGTATTTACTGTTACGACCTGAAGTTTTGGTAGAGACGATTATGGATTGTGGGAGGATGAGTTATGGATTGTGGATGTGGTATTGAGTGGATAATATTTTGGTGGACAATACAACAGGTTTGTTTTGATCTGGGATGTCATAAAAATAATGGAAAATTCGACCAAATTTTCGGGTCATGACAGTCACTCGAAGAATTTTCAATATACTTTCGTCGAAAATTTATAAATTGTATTTGGTATCTATTTAGCATTTCATGTTGGTACTTATGGAGATGGCGCGATAGGCAACTTTTTGAGGTCCCTGATGACCATCCAACATGCTAGAGGCTATCTGCCACTATAGCCGAGAAATCATTGCAAGCTACGAGCTCATGAGGTCCCTATCATTTAAGCTGGCAAAGAGATGGATAGATATTGGGAGGATCAAGCACGAGAGTGGGTGGGCAAAACTAAATACCGACTGTACATCTAAGGCAGCCCCGGTCTTGTACCAGCAGGTTGGCTAATATGGGGTGAGGCAGAACTATGGGGAGTAATTTCTGGATTGCTACATAACATCGGTCTCGGAACATCTGTTGAGGCGGAACTATAGGGAGTAATTTCTGGACTGGAGCTAGCATGAGAAAGAGGAACAAGGGAATTTGTCCTGAAAGTTGATTCGAAACGAGTAACGGAATTGATCATAGGATTAAATTTCTATTCTCAAATATACAAGAGTCAGCTATTAAAAGGAAGAAATTTTCATAGTTTCACCTGTAATTATGTCACAGGGTAAATTACATAAAAAAAAAAAAAGTATGTGGTTTACTCCATTTTTCAAAAAAGGTCAAATATTTCAAATTTGAAAAATAAAAGTATATGATTTCATTTTAGTTTCAAATTAAACAAAATCTTTCAAATTTTAAAAATAAAATCACATGATTTCCTTTTCTTCCCACTTTAAGCCAAATAATTTATCTTTTAAAATTAAAATCATATTATTTATTTTACTATTAAATCAAACTAATTCATTTAACATAATATTCAATAATTATGTGACTCATTCTTTATACCTTTTTTCAACGCAGGATCAAAGTATATTAGATTTTTTTTTGAAATTTACACTAATTTCTTATTTAAAGTTCTCTCTATGTCTTCTATAACTAATATTAATCTTAATTCAATATAAAATTATTAAATTACTTTTTATTTAAAATTATCCTAATTTGGTCGATTTGCAAGCATGTGATAAAATATTATAATATATTGCACAAGAATATCACTTTATATTTTAATATTATTAGCCAACTTGTCAATAAATAAATAAAAAATATAATTTTTATTTATCAAAATTGAAGAGTTTGGCTCGATTTGAGAATACAACTAAACTACATGCTTTATTTTTTCTAATTTGAAAAGTTTTTCTTAATTTGGGAACAACAAAAAAAACCTCTTGAATTTATTTTTCAAATTTGAAATGTTAAACTTTTTTTAGAAATGAAGCAAATCACGTGCTTTTTTTATGTAATTAACTGCAAATTTAAAATACATATCTATATGAAAAATAATAAATAAAATTCGACAACTAGTGATTGGTCGATACGGAACGAGAAAGATATCCCGCCACCGACTTCGAGAGGAAGGAAAAAAAAGGGAAAAGGAAGAGAAAATTCAAAGCGAAATGAATGGGAGCTTGTGTCCTGCGCTGCCCCCTTCAAAACGTCAAAAGAACGATGGCTAGCTTCAAAGTCAAATGAGCGTCCGGAATTATTGGAGTTTGGAGTTGGAAACTTTCCATGCCATCATCGATATTTTCCATGCATACATAAACACGAGACCTTGTGGAGAAATTCTTGCATGTAACAAGTATATCACGTGACATATCTATGTGGTGTCAGAAGACAACTAAATTAAATTATTTTTAGAGTTATTTTTTTAGATTACACTGTCACATGATATGCCCGTTATACATAGGTCTTTTTAGACCATGAGAAGAAGCCTTCCACACCCCCACCCCGTCTCACCCTTCTTTCCTTCTCAATGTTAACTTAGAAAAGTTTTAAGTTGGACTTATTGGCACTGGAGGAAAAAAAAGAGTCTTACATGTCACAAATCAATTGTTGTTTCCACAAATATCTAATAGATTATACATACTATGTGATGTATGTATTAAATACCCATTAAATTGTGATATATATTACATATTATACCTGTTATATAAAAGATTCTTTCTTTATTGGCAACTGAAGTGACTTATTTGCGGCTTCAGTTAGCCTGAAAGCGACGTGTGTTGTGACATAACTGACAAACCGATCGGTGACACCATGAGTCCGTCACCCAAAAGTGCTATCCGTTGGTGCTCTTAGGGTTATTGGACCTTACACGTACACACAAGATTTCCTCATATTATATATATATATATATATATATAAAGGGTTCTCCTCCTCGGACAATCGATATGCGATTGGGACGTCACACGCTCCATCGCTGAGGACTTCGGAAACAAACTGAAGATCAAGAAGTGCTTCATGGACAGGGCATGTTGAAGACCAATATGGATTAGTTGAGCTATAGGCGAACACTTGATGATTTCACCATAAAGCGGGAGAAAAAAACTGATCATAACTTGCATGCACATGGAAAATTAATTATTGAAGAGTTTGGCCGCTCGATCAATTGTAACTTGTGAAAAAGGATAAATCGATTGGGAAATAACGAAAGAGCCCAACAATCAGCTCAAACTTAGCCGGAAAGTGTGAACCTAAAGAAGACTTGGTCGGTTGAACGTAACAAGGTGGCGGTTGCTGCCCGGCGGCTGTGGTGCTGTGGGGATGCGTTGCCTCAGGCCATTACCTGCCTACTAGAGGTCACCGTAGAGATCTCCGGAGGTGTAGTGGCTGGAGGGATGCCCACGAGAAAGATTCGGGGGCCGGGGATGTAACGTAGCCGCCACCACCATTGGAGGCCATCGATGGCTTATAGTACACAGTCGAGGTAGTTCCCATTAATTGAATACTTAAGAGTAAGCAGTCAATTTCGTCCTTAATGTTTGTTTCTACCCTCAATACTGTCTTCAATATACTTTACCGCTAATTTAGTCTTAAATGTTGCATTCTGTTAAGTGTTTCAATCCCTTCCTCCAAAGCCTGTGACGATGGCATTGATGCTATCATAAAAATTAGACGAATAGACCTAAAATAGCAAAAACTCCAAAGATTGAGGATATTAATGACCAACTATAAAGGTCTAGGACATAAATGGTAAGAGTGTGAAATATTGATAACCAAAACTATCATTTACTTTTTTAAAGAAAAAAGCGGAGAAGACATTTGTTTTTTGTTAAAAAAATACTAGTGAATCATCTGTGGTACACACGGTGAACGTCGTCCAATAAAATTGAGAATAATAAAATGTTATAATGTGCAAATTAAATAAATCAACCGGGTTGTCCCTAAAATGCGGTTGTAAAATGACATCCGGTTAACGAATAAATTTAGATAATCACGACAATGGAAAAATCTATACACAATTTCAGAATAAAAATCATCGTAGAGTGAAAAAAAAGATGGGGAAATAATTATTTTGAAATAAGTGAAATGACAATGAAAAAATTAGGACTATCATGTAA
>JAOYND010059058.1:0-11391 GCA_025802135.1 Lagerstroemia fauriei | reverse complement strand
AATTGCTGGAATACATCTAGTTGATATCGTCACAGCTCTTTTGGCAAAAATGGATGCCCTTTTGAGGGAGATGGCTTAGTTGAAGACATAAGGAGCTGCGCCAAGGAGATGGTTCAAGCTTGTGCTAGGGACCGAAGAGAATGTGTGGGTGACAACACAAGGAATAAACCATATCCATATTCATACAATCCATATTTAAGAAATTACCCGAATTTCTCCAATACCATCAATAATAAAGCAGATCCACCATCAAGCTTCCTATCGCCTCAAAAGCAGCAATCTCCAAGTCCATATCAACTTTCTAGACTTGAAGATTCTTTTATTAGCTTTTTGAATTCCTTCAAGCTACTCATGCTAATTTTCAAGCTAATTCTAATCGAATTGTTACTTTATATAGATGCACAATGTGGACACTCAAATAGGCCAACTAGAACAAGCGATCATTTGACGGCCTATTGGAGCATTACCAAGATTAACCCACAAGGAAAAGGCAATGAACAATTCAAGGAAATCTAGTTGCAATACGTGAAAGAACCTGAATATGGAGTCGAGGTAGAAAGACATCAACCCCTGGTTGCAGAAGCAACTAGCCATGACCCCTTTTTTGAAAATAGAAGGGCTATGAACACTAACGACAGATGCAAATCATGATGGCAAGACTTTTAAGGGCCTATTGAATAGTAAGAATTATCCCAATACGTTGTGGGGACCTACAAGAAGACAGAAAAAGAGAAAATGTATCAACCTCTTCTCTACCCAAAGGGCACAAAGAGCAAATAATGAACATCATTTTTTGTAAGCTCTTAGATTCATTTCATGAATTACATATTAATATGCCACATGCTGAAAGAGATCCCAAGAAGAGAAAAGTTGGTGACTATGAGACGATAACTCTTACCAAGGAGTGTAGTACAATCTTGCATTGTAAGCTACTCCCAAAATTGAAAAATCCAGATACCTCTGTAATATCTTGCTCCATTTGTAACAATTTTGAAGGTGCCTCTATATGATCTTGGTGCAAGTATTAATCTTATACCTGTCCTATCTATAGTGATTTAGGTATAAGATAAGTGAAAAGGACCTCTGTTATACTTCAAATAGCTGGCAGATCTTTAGCTTATCCTCGTGAAATTATTGAAGATGATCTAGTTAAGGTTGATCAGTTTATATTTCCTTTTGATTTTTGTGGCGCTTGATTTGGTTGAAGATATAGAGATTCCTCTTATTCTTGGTAGATTATCAAGAAGTAACCTTTAGCATTTATAAAGCAACCTAGCAAGTCTAATGAGTGTTTTTTTTATTGATGTGGTATAGCGTTGCAATGGATACTTTTAAGGGGAGCCATCCCAAGGATGCTTTAGACGTTACTTGGAGAACCACCATGAGATGATGAAGAATTGATGGAAGTAGTGAATGCATTGGTGTCATGCCTATACATATCGAAGGAGCTCAACCACTTCTAGCAATTGGAGGTTCCCACTTTGGATATTGAAACCACTTTTGATCTAATCCTTGGAGTCCTTAAAGAGTATAAGAGGCTATAGGATGGACCATTGCCGATATTCAGGGAATGAGCCATTGACTTTGCATGTATAGATTCTCTTGGAGGAAAATGACAAGAAATAAATGAAGGCTGATGAAGATTGAACCCGATCATAAAGAAAGCGTTGCAGAAGGAGATTATCAAGTAAGTGTTGCATAATTTCAAAGAGTAGATAGTGTACGCAATTGTACGTATCACAAGCAAGTAAAAAATGAGTGGGGTATTGTTCCCCGAGGATTCTACCCCTACTAAACACTAAAATTAACACTATTGTATCCAAGTCAAGTCAATCGAATAATAGGAGTAGAAAGTAATTAAGAAAACAAGTAATCAAGAATCAAACCGATTAAATGCACCTATACTTCACAACTTCCTATATTCTAGTCTTAAGCTAAGCCATACCCTCACATAATTAATTCCACCATACACCATGTTAGTGTCTTCTGCTTAAAGTGGGTTAGTTTCTTCCTCGTGCATCTCTCAATGTCGCAAAAATGTACCTAAGCGGAAGACACTAACCCACTCTATCGCTAGGCGATTAGTGTTGAAAGGTCAAATGGCTCACACGAATAACCTCACATCTCGGTGCAAGTTAACCTAAATTATGCACTCTCTAGAGTGCTTTTGATTCCCTCTCTCGAAACTCCTCTCCATCTCAAGATCATTCTCATCGGTTGCCAATCTAAAAGAAAGCACAAGGGATGAGAAATGCATAAATAACACCACGGAGACGTATCTCAATAGAACTAAATATCAACGACATCATGAAACTCAATATCAAGTATGATAAGAACCTCACCAACATATAACAAAACCCGTATGGAACTAAAGTACCTCGTAAAGCATCCTTATCAAGCTCAAATGGTAGAACCGCGACCTGTTACCTATAGAGAGGTAAGAACCTTGGTATGGTGAAGACCGCCACAATCAACTACGAAAGGGTTGATGATAAGTCGAGGATGAATGTCTCGGAAACCCGATAAGTTCAATTAGTTCTTCAAAGCACACCTTATTAATCCATAATCTAATTAACAAATTCGTCCAAGACCAAGCACCAGTCTTTAAAGTGCAATATTTATATTAATATAAAATTCCTAAATGACTCTCATGGGATAGGAAACTAATTCGTCCAAGACCAAGCACCAGTTCTTCAAAGCACCAGTCTTGTTACCGAATCAAGAGGAACATCGATTGCATTCTTCAAGCCCATGCCTTGGTTCACATCATTCCTTTCCTCTTGAAAAGAATTTGTTCTCAAATCATGACCTGCATGAAAAGAAAATAAATCACCAATATTGAATGTAGCACTAAAATAATGGAATTATTGTCAATGTGCTTGAGAGTTCAAGTTCATCCATCATCAAGGGGAAGTTGCATTGCACATCTCAGTTTCTTAAGTCTCTTCTTTCTCATATGCAACGAATCACAACCTCCAGGATAAAAAAACAAATTTCTTGCTGCCAATATTGTGTTGCTTAGCTTTCCCATGAACTAGCTTAGCAAATTCACATTTCATCATTCCATCTAAGTAAATACACTAAATTGAAGGTAAAGAAATTAAATTCATAAGAATCAATAAATTAAATCCATATACATTCTTCGAATGAGAAAACTTAGTGGTAGAAGGAGTGAAACTATTATAAGCAAACTCAACATTGGGAAAATAACATTTCCATGCTTTAAAATCAACTTTTCCATAGCATGGTAAAAGCAATATCTTCATTCCTAACTTGCACTACAATTTTGTCCAAGGAAAGTTCAAGAACTTAGCATCATTACCCGAAATAAATATATTATGTAATAATCTCTCTAAAGAATAAATTATTATGTGTAGCATCATCCATTACCTCACATGGAATATAGTACCAATATAAACTAGATAAGCAATGAAAATCACTTACCTGACTTACCAAAGTAGATGATTGTCGATCCTAGTTTGCCTTTTCTTCTTCAACATGATTTTCTTTCTCTATAGCACTCACAAGAAAACCAAGAAAAACAATCTTATTCATGCAAAGATTACGAATTTCAAGTTTAGCAATGACGATTCTTTCCTCAATACCTCTAAAACAAATCGTGGATGCTCAGGATGGTCATTAAGTTTTTACTATATTATCAAAATAGATAAAAAGGATATAAATTATAGCTTATATGTTTCATGAAAACACTAGGTAATGTCATCACATAGTTAGACAAATTATGATTTACTTTAAATGATGCAATGTTCAACTCATGATCTTTTCTAACCTTAACACGATTGAACTCTCTTTCAAAATCAATCTTTGAAATCACACATGCACCATGCAATCTATTTAACATGTCATTCAAATAAGGAATAGGACTAAGACGCGTTACCATGGTATTCTTGATTGCTTGAAAATTAGCAAATACCATGTTTGCTTGATCCTTACGATTTTAAAGGTCATCTATCTCATCATGATTGCTCCTATAAGTTGATTAGTCTGAATGTAATCCGTCACACACTCTCTTGAACTCTTGCAAATAAGAAATAGTATGGTCTTCTTAAACATAAAGGGCTAATGTAAAATTAAAGATCTCTCAATCGTATGGTCTTCTTCTTCTCTTGCACTCATTAATGAAATATCACTCTTATTTCCTCTCCTCTCTTTTTTATTCTTCTCTTTTTCTTCGGTCTCATCTTTCTCTTCATTGCACTCATTCTTTTGTTCATTCTCTCTTTTTTTTTTTATCGTACTCTCTTTCTTGATCACTCTTTTGATTCTCATAAATTTGTATAATACTCACAGCTTGCTCAGCATCCTTGTAGACCTCGGAATAAGAATTACATGATGGCACTTTATCTTGCTTAGGGGCTGATCTACATGAACTTGTAGAAATATGCTTGTACTTCATTCATCAATGCTTCTTTGCTTTGATTGTCGTTCAACCTTCATGACATGGAGCACCATATCTTTCAACTCATCATAATAATGCATCGCCACTACATTCACAACATAATAATTTAACCTGCTTCAAAACCTATCTATGGTGGCGTCAATATCCTCCACTACATTGGATTGTGTCACTGCAACCTCCATCTCTTTGTAGTAATCGAGAACATTCTAGGATCCTTAAGTTAGATGTTGCAATTTGTTGTACAATTTCTGACAGTAGGAACTTGAAAGAAATCTTCTCCTCATTATTGACTTCACCTCGTTCCACGTCTCAGCCGGCCGTTCTCCATTCCATCTCCTACTTGTAACAAGTTGATCCCACCAAATAACAACATAGTTAGAGAATTGAAATGAAGCGAGTTATATCTTTTTTCTTTCAAAGTAGTTATGTTGATTGGAGACCATCTCTATTCTTTCCTCCCATAAAAGATAAATTTCAGATGGTTTTCACCTTGGAAACTTGAAAGCTTCACGTTTGTGATCACCCAAATTTTCATCCCTCCCTGTCTTCTCCGCTCTCTATCTTCGTATCCAAAAGGAAAATTGCTTTTGGATGTTTCTTTCTCCAACCTATCCATGTCTTCTAATGGTGTGAAATATATAAAACCTGTAAAAAATATTAGGACCTCACAAGCACTCCTTCACGTATTTCACTGAAGTATAGATTCACTCAATTTCACTTGTTTTTGCACTCAAACAGATTTTACCCTCGTCTCTCTTGCCTTTTTCCACTTGTATACTCTCTTTCAGTTCTTTTCAAGCTAAAAGAACAATAATCAGAATTTTTCACAACAATCCACCACGACTTTACCAAGATTTGAAAGGAGAGTGCAGGGTCAAGTTCCAAAGTACCAAAAATCTCAAGAAAGAAGATAAATATAGTCATATGAATAATAAAATTATGGAAAAGAAAGATTCGATATCATGAAAATCATTTAAGAGGAAATTCAAAATAAGCAGGATATCTTTCTTTCATTCGTTTCCTCTTTCTTTGTATTTCTTTTTACCTTCCTTTTTTATGCGACTAGGGTCTCCAGGAACGTGTCCTTGTCAAGTTTGAATGATGGAACCGCGACCCATTACTTATAGAGAGGTAAGAACCTTGATATAATGAAGATGCCATAATCAATTATGAAAAGGTTGATTGATAAGTCAAGGATGAACATCATGGAAACTCCAACAGGTTCAATTAGTTCTTCGCGGAACCGAAGAGAATAAAATCTCACACCTTTTTAATCCATAATCTGAATACCAAATTCTTCCAAGACCGAGACCAACCTTTAAATAAGCCAAGGTACAATATTTACATGCATATAACCTTCCTAAATGACTAATGGGATAAGAAACTAATAACAAATTAAATCTGAGAGATACCCTATAAATAATATGTAATATAACCTAAAGTGGAATTATATTTGGGGAAACTGATATATTCTATACTGCTCAAATATATCAAATTATATTTTGCAAGGAATCTTTCTTATCTTGTGCTCTTCTTGCCAATGATGAAATCTTCTTTCCCTTTGGGCATTTATTTTCTTCCATTCTTGATGTTCTTCAAATATATTTATTGAGAATTATATTTGTTCTCTATTTCGGGACAAGTCTAAAATATTTTTCACATTATACTTCAATAATAGTTGACCATCACTTGTAATCAAGTGCACGCCCTTCAATGGTCTTGTACGAGCTCTTGCCACCGGATCAAGAGGAATATTAATTGCATTCTTCAAGCCCATACCTTGAATCACATCAATAAGACAATATCATGAAAATAATAAAGAAATGGATAGAAGGAACTCTAAACAGTTATGGAGCCAAATCTTTCGATCAAGCCTCTATAATCTTCAAGCACGAGCTTCCTTTTTGCTACAAGTTGCATCATTTTCTTACTCTTTAAACACACTAAAATATGTTAAATGTTGATGGTAAAAGTTGTGTTACAAGCTGCTAAAGTGGTGTTCTTTAAATAGCGAGAGAATTGGAACCTATCAAAATATTATGTGTCTTCAAACTTTTCCACTAATGTGCATCTCAATATTCTAAGTCATTCACCACTTTTCTCTTTATTCTCATATCATTAATTACTGAAATATATGTGGGAATACTTTTGAAAACTTGTGTAAGTTGTTGGAATCAAGAAAATGGAGATTTCTTTCTTGAAACGCGGTTTGAAAACATGTTGACCTGTGCACTGCGATAGCCGACTGCAGTCTCCCTGCGACTGTGCATAGTTTTCTTTCTTTGGCCATAACTTTCTCGTTTTATCTCCAATTTGCAATCCGTTTGATGCATTAGAATTCTACCTCAATAAGTTCTCCATTAACATCTTATTTGCTATACTTATCATATAGAGAATATGAGAAATTTTCTCTTAAAATTGCTGCATCAAACGTTGCATCATCGAGCAAGCCATTTCTTCCTCTTTTCACACATTTTCCTTCCATTCCCTACACATTAAACCACTCCTAGTAGTATCTAATCCATATTTAAACTTGTAAAAATTATCATTTTTAACAATTAAATCCTAGTAATAAAAAGATATACAATTAATCTCTAAATAAATGGAAAATATCCCAAAGCAAGTGAATCTAAGTCGAAAATGGGCAAATAAATCATACAAATCACAATACTAACACACCCTAAAACCTAGACTTTTGCTCGCCCTTGAGCAAATATTAAGAAAATGTAAATAAAATAAATTTAACCTAGTTGGTCCCATCTGGTTCTCATAAACGGCTTGTTACCCTTCATACAATCCTCGATTTGAATACTCCCTATCCTTAATATTAAATTTTAAATAAAATTCAGTAGTCACCCGTGTCGTGTTAGTGCAAACAATTTACCAAAGTTCAAGCACCCAATCGGAAACAAGGTTGGTCAAGTACACAATCAAGAGACTCAAACAATCATACAAATATTGTCTTTTGCATTTCTGCTCTTTTCTTTCTCTTTCTCTCTTTTTTTATTGGTGGTGCACGACTCTAGGTGTTGCATCCTTAAACTAAGCCCGTGTAGCGAGGAATCAACTAATGACCCCTGTTCCAGTTGGTCCAAGGCATTAGGTGTTGAGACACCCCTACGAGTTTATCATCAAGCTTAGTCTAATGGACTATTTCTACTATCACTAGCATGTCGGGCCTTATTGTGTATGTTTTCGCACTAGATAATGCTCAAACCCAAATAGTGTTGCTCAGAGCATTGGCAGATCTTTTTAATCAATTACACACTCATTTGTTTTTCCTTTGTAATTCTACATGATTTTTCTTGACTAGCTCATGCAAATAAATTTTTTCTTTTTATGCTCTTGCTTTTTTTTCCTTTGTCTTTGGTAGGATATCAAAATTCTTGCCTACTCTCATGTTAGCAATATAACCAAGCAACATCAAGGGTAATTTTTAAGCTATCCTCTTCCTCCTCACGCCCCGAGCATGCACACATCCGTGCACCTAGAAAGAAAGAGCCCAGGATACAAGGTGTATATAAAGAGAGACCATCCTTGATTTGATGGAGACAGTAGGTTGCTGCTATTCTTCGCGGAGAGGATAGTCACATTTCTTCCCCCATTGCTTCCATCAATCTGTCCAAGTTCACTACCATTTGGTACAGAATCCAAACCAGAGTTCTTCAGTGCTGAACTCAGTCTCTTCTACTGACCAATCACCAATCCAACCATCCATTCCCGAGTCTGGTCGCTACAACCATTTCTCCTTCATTCAGGCCCGAGACATCATTTCTCAAGTTATCCACCCCTAAGCTATTGAGTCCATCGTCTAGGGCGTCCAGTATCACGGGCTGCCACAAACCAAGCCTTGGTAAGATAGGTAAGGATCTTTGAGTCGCTATCCTATCCATATCATCTCTCATTTGATTTATTGTTCATTGTTGGACTGCTGAAAGAGAGATTATGGTTGTGATTTCACTGATTCGTGGGTTATATTTAGGTTGAAACATGATTTTGTCAAGTATAGGCATAATATGTCATAATCCTGATAATTGATTTAAACACCAACACATCAACCTTTCCTTCGAATGAGGCAATAATTGGATTTATTTAAAACAAGTCAAGTTTAGAAACAATGCTAGGTGACTAATTTTAGGGCGTGTCCATTGGCTTGCTGACCTCTCGCGTGTGATAGAACATCCAAATACAAACTTCGGTTCGAGAAAAATAATAAGGAACCTAGGTGATTACTGTCACGCTCTCTTAGATTATTATCAGGTATATGATCGGGCTTAGGATTAGGTCCTTAGATAATTAGTAGTGACTCCTCTTTATATTTTAAACCATGACGTCGTTAACTATATTATTTATTTCGAGGTTGCGACAAGTATGAATTTCATTTCTATCCGTTAACAGCTGGGCCATTTCAATGAAAAAACACAAATAGTTGACCAAATTGGTGGCAAAATTGAAAGGACTAACTTGCAGATCATATAGAAATTTGAGGAGCATTTGGCAGTTTACTCATGTTAATTACAATTTTCAGTAATTTAGAATCCTATGCATTTTAATAAATTTTATAATTTTTTCAGGAGGTCCAATACCTGGGGTGAGATTCAGAAGTAAAGGTGGCTACGAATAAAAGCCTAATCATGGCCATGGACTTGAAGAAAAAAATGCCCAGACAATGTCAGTCATGGCCCTTCTATGCAGAACACCATGGGTTACGGGCCGCAACCCCTCTTCACAAGTTGACAAAACAGCATGTTTAGTCAATCAAAGTGACGCCACTAAAATTCTAGGGTTGTCTTACCCGCCATTACCCCCACATTGTTCCTCTTCCTCCTCTTTCTTTGAAGTATCCTATACAACTCTCTCTCCCTCTCTACACTCTCTTTGAACCATCACATAATCTTCTCCCTCCCTTTGATTTGAAGGTCTCAAGAGCACGACGAAGGAATCGAGGAGTTGGGAACATCACATTGAAAAACCAAAAGAGATGTTGGTGGAATCAGGATTCCAACTTCCCAATTGGATGATTTCATTATCATCTCTACACTATTGGTTAAATTGTAAGGCTTATGTGCTCTTGCTTCATCGTTATGGCACAAAACAAAGTTAGGAAACATGCCACCACTTCAGGTCCTTGTGACACATATAGATTTTTATCCAAGGCCAGTCAAGATGCATATGAGAATAAGGGTTTAGATGCCATATGAAAAGGGGATTTACACTTGTTGATCCTATTTTGATGCATGAATTCCATCATGATATTTTTGCCATGGGATGGGAGCAGTTTTTGAAATAATCACTTCCTGGTATTAGAAACATTGTGCTAGAAGTTTATGTAAATATGAATTTGATTAGAGATGTTAGAATACATATGAGGAAAATCAATGTCCTGTTTTTGGTTGATGAGACTAGGAGTTTGATAGGCACTCAATAAGCCCCATCTTTTCATGTTGCTCATATTGTAATTTTTGATAATGATATTCTTAGAATAGCTGGGAAACCCTAGGCTCAGTAACTAAAACGAGAGGACCTCAATTATAGAGCTCAGGTCTAGCTTCCTTTTATTACAGCTAGAATCTTTCCAACTTTTAGTTTGTATAAGGTGCCTAGAGATAGGCTTGAGGTGCTTTATTGCATCCTTACACATTGTTATTATGATAAGAAATTAGACATGCAAATATATATATGTATATATGAAACAAGTTATAAAGTGGATAGTAAGAGATTATTCCCATGAAAATTCAAAAATGTCAATTTCACTAAGCATTAAATATATCATAGTAATTTCAAGCGAAACTGCATCACAATCAAAATAAATTCACGAAAGCAATTAAAGAAGGCAATGAATGCGATTAATCAAGATAATCAATCAATTAAGGTTCCTTAGATTCATAACTTTGTTCAGTCCCAACATAAGGTCAAGCTGGTTTGGTGAAGGAGGTGAAGGTGAGCTGCTCGATCAAGACCAAGAGCAAGAGAAGGAAAGCGTGGTGGATCCAAATTAGGAGCAGGAGAAGGGAACTGATGTGGTGTTGCATCCTGATGAGGGGCTAACCTCATACACGAACTACCAGATCTTGATGATTTTCTAGCTAGTCATGCTGGCCATGAGGGAACAATGTGACACCTCCATGACCAATAAGTAAATGCATCTCCGATCTACAATCCAACGAGCTTCTTCAAATGTATCAGATATGTCAATATATCATAAAGCATCAGCCTGCATGACGGTCAGTGAACTATACTAAAGCACAAGTTATATAAGTATTAAACATTGTGATATTGTCAAATGCCTTACTAGATCTTTGAGCGTCGCAGTAGTACATCCAATGTAGCGCCTAGTCACTCTAAAGTACCAAGCATAGTGTTCATGATCCACTAGGTTGGGTAAGGTATCGTCAAAATCTATTTGGATGATACTCTCTCGCTTATCCTACCACATACGAATGAAAGGCCAATGCCCCTCATCCAATCCTCACTTATCTTTCCAATAAGATCAATTTGGTGCAATACTGGTAAAGTGTCAAAAGTAGTAGGGATCCTCCGGATGCCCCCGAATTGTCCATCACCATATCCGGAAGGTGCCACTGCATAATATAAAAGCATATAAGGGACACTCGGGCAAGCCATAAGTCAACTCCTTGACACAATACTCCCGCATGACTTTGATGATGTCATCCATGTATGACATCCATATAATCTACATAGAAATGTTATCATATCAGTACCACAATACTTAAAATAAATCGAGACTATAAAAATATCATACCTGCTCACATATTTACTTGTTTATGGTATATCCATATTGTCCTACGACGTGGATGGGCAGCAAGGTAATGTTGAACATGGTATACCATCAACAGACCAATGGACAACCTCTATTCTAGGTAGTGAAGCAGCGAACTAGGGCAATATGTGGAAATTTGTCCCCAAGCCCAAACTTGTAGTATCAATGTCCCACCTAACTCATGGGCCGA
>JAOYND010058949.1:0-11398 GCA_025802135.1 Lagerstroemia fauriei | reverse complement strand
TCAATATAATCATTATAATAATTCAAATCCAACATAAACATAAATTAAGTCTCAAAAGTAAAAAAATTACATTTCTACCAGAATACGAACCGGCCGGTTTTTATGGGTTCAATCTAGTTCCTGCTGAGTCAATGTGCAAACTGAGTTAACTATTCAACCAAATCGGACCAATCACTGATTCCAGGTTCAACCGGTTGGACTGGTCGGTCCGGTTTAATTTTTAAAACTATGGTTACAGGTATACTATTATATTAAACACTCTTCCTCTGTTGTTGCGTCCCCTTGATTATTATTTATTAAAGTCAACTGTTTAAAATAAATAATTATGATAACTTCAAATTTCATTTTCATATCAGAATGTATGTTCGATTCATGTTGGATGCACTAATTCCCCTTTTTTATCAGTTAAAAGGAGGACAACATTAGTGACGGCCCGACCACCTCGCTACATAGTACTCGGGTTTTCGTGTTCAATTATAAACGTATCAGACGAACTGAACAATAAATATTAATACTAATCTCGTCAACACAGGACAACTGAAAGCCTAATACAGTCCCATGAAACCGGTATTTGCCAAGATTCAGACTCAAGAATACCTTCTAGCAATTTTAATTATAGAGTGAGACTCGAACTCAAAGCCTCAATCTCACCAAATCACATGGGGTGAGTTTTGAACTATTAGATCACCGCCATTGGCGGTACACACAAACTTCCTATTTATCTAATTTTATGAAATGGACTTTCAAAATTAATGCAGTTCAAGCGTGAAAGGAGTATTAAATAATAAAATAATAAATAATATTACAATCTAATAATGTTAAACATTTTAAAACAAGCAATCTCAAGTTCTATTAATATAGCGATTTAAACTCCAAGAGTTAACTCAAATGGATAGGACGTGCGTACGACTTGTGTGGAAAGCACGAGGTCAGAGGTTCAAATCTTCTCTTGAGCGCGTAGTCCTTGGTGATGCCACTCACATATATGCTGGATCCATGGGCTTGTGGGGTATTCACCCGGAGAGAATAAACTCCTCGTCATAAAAAAAATATATGTATATATATATATAGCGATTTGGAGCCGGCCGGATCTCTTGCACGTGCATGTCTGCATTTCATTGGAATAGATTGAAGAGCAGCTTAGCAGTTAGCACGAGGTAACCTCGCTCGATCCCAACTCGGAGTTTAAGCCGACAAGGTCGGACCTCTACTGTGTCCTGTCTAATTAGTCCCGTTCGGATCGAGATGGGCGAGTCCCGCTTAGTCATGCAAATATAGAAAGGAAAAATGGACGAGTTGACCTTGACCTGCCAGATGACAAGTCCTATTCGTTCATACCATGCATTGTACCTATACACGTACATGAATCTGCTGGACATGATTCCTCTGAATTGGTCGTGCGCTGTCCGCTTACTGAAATGCAGCACGCGTGCCCGCTTTGATGTTAGATACCGAAGAGATATTACTCATTCATAGTACATGTGCAACAGTCAATCGGGAATGTTTCCAATATGAATTCTTTCTGATCTCTATAGGACCGTGGTGTCACGTAAAATAATTCCTATTGAATAATGATGTTGTGAGCGGACTGTTGGCGAAATCGTCCACTGGGCTAAGAGGAGAATACCGGAGACAAATCCCGACTTATGCCAGTGAGGGGACTACCGGAGATAGGTCTAAGTTTACATTAAAGATTATTGTGGCCATGAGCTCATATATTATATTATAAAGTCTAAACTATTAAGGAATGATATACTCGGTTATCTTATTAATTCAATATTATTGTCTTATATTACTGATGTGATATCTAACAGTTCTCAATTAGACGTTACTCACTCTCTGTGGATGAGTGACATTCACCCGATATTTGATATGGCACATTGCACTGAATGGCACGTGGGGTCCAATCTAAAATGGCAACTGGCAAGAGAATATAAACATTATTGTTTGTCTGGGCTAATCAATGACTGGACATAGCCATTTCGTTGGTTCCAATAATGAGAGCTCGGAAGTGGACCGGTTTGGTTTTTACCCATATACTGAGGGCCTATGTGCTCAGGAAGTGGATGGACAAGCTGTCTTGATAATACAGAATCCGTTGGACATCATTTGACGATGTTGAGACAATGTTTCCCACCAATCTCTCGTTTTCTGATAGAATGTTTGTTACCGATGATGCACACCCAAAGACTCCTAAAACTTTTTCCCTTTTTCACAAAATGAGAATAACGAACATCAGCATAAAATCTTAGATGGTCCTATCTCACAATGACATGGTGAGGAAAAACCAATCAAATTGCTTTGATTGGTATTAATTATGACAACTGCTTGGGTGATTAACACTAATTTGCTCGTCTGTCATATTTTGATTGGTTTTTCCCCACACCACGTGGTGAGATAAGATCACCCAAAAATTTCTCCTTAGATAGATATAGTCCGCCATAAATTCATTAGAGGAAAGTACAAGTATTTTTCCCCAGTAGTTTTCACGATAAACTGAGTTCACCTTAAAATTTCTCTACCGTTACGTGTGACACCACCAATTAATGTTCAAGCAGTATTCTCTTGACACAGTGGACTTTCTCCATTGTTCGTGAGGCCAAGTGGCTGCCCTCGATTTGCTTTGGATATTCCCCAATTGTTGGAAAAAGTCTTGTAATGGGTACACATCACGTTACAATGCTGAAGTTACATCACAAAATAATAAGATTCAATGATTTTTTAGGTTGTTTTTTTCGTTATTGGAGTTTTACTTTTAAAAAAAATCTTAAAATGGTTTAATGTTACTGGTTTGTAACATCACATATGTATCAACAACTGATATTTACGTACAGTACTCTCTCCAACCGTTGGTCCTTTTACAGTTTTGGCTTTTGTTATCGTTATTTTCTAAATCTGGTTCTACATATATTTACATTCTTCTAAGTTTGTTCTCTTACGGGTTTCCCTTCTCTACTGAGCTGGTCGTTTTAGTCCAGACCACCTATAATGGAGAAATTCTCAGGTGATTCTATTCTACCATGTGATGTGAGAAATTACTAATCAAAATTGTTATGGAAATTCGGAATGGGGTCCCAATGGGGCAGTTATCATATCTATATAATGGCCATATTAACTGACCGTTATTTGACAGTTGTAACCGCTCCCGCCGGTATTTGAAATTCAAAGGGCCTCTTCGAACCTAGGCTTTGGGCCCTTGGCCCATGGCCTAACATTTGGCCCCCAGCCCCTTCATTGCCTGTATGAGCGGTGAGGGGGGGGGTATAATGTCTTCTGTTATATTGTAACTTCTTGAAGGCAGTGGTAATATTCTTTCTTCTTGAGAGTGCACTAAGGGGTGCCAGACGAGGAGTCATACCACTGCATTTGGGATCTAGATTTCAATTCGCCTTGTAGCCTTTGGCTGGCTTTTGTGACCTTGGTTGCTTCATAACCTTTAATTGACAATGTTGTAGGCGTAGTTGCAAGTTGCAGAGTTGATGTCATTACTTGAAGATATAGTTCGTTCTTAGAGATCGCAGGAGTTTGTTTGTATTTTTAGGAAACTGCAAATTACTTATTGTATTGTTGCTACCTTATGAATGATCACGCTTCTCTCTGTGTCTTAGCGCACATGGAAGTGCTTTTGAGCATGTCGGCATAGAGGTTTTCGCTCCTCTTTTTGAACATTAGCGTCAAGATTCTGGAGGAGGTCCTTCACTCTATTTGTTTAGAGTTTCAGGCGTTCCTCGTTGATAGCATACTTCCTAGTGACTTGTTTGACAACTAGCAGACTGTAAGTGATTGGATCTCCTCCTAGCTAGGGGTAGAATGACATAGCCGGCTCCTGCACCGCCATATGCTGAGGAACCATCTGTCCAAAGCTGCCATCGAGGTGGTGCATCGTCTAAGTTGGTCGAGCCCGCTTTTGGAGTTGCTGTATTTTCGATGATGAAGTTGGCAAGGGCTTGAACTTTTGTCGTCTTTCACCATTGATAAAGAATGTCGAACTCACTGAGTTCTATGGCCCACTTGACCAGCCTGCCAGACGCCCCGGGGCGTTGGAGCACCTGCTTTAAAAGGGTGGTTGGTGGGCACTATGATTGTATGTGCATGGAAGTATGGTCGGCGCCTTCGGGCTGCGATGACCATGGCTAGGGCTAACCGTTCGATCATCAGGTATCGCTGCTCAGCTTGGAGAAGTACCTTGCTAACATAATAAATGGGCCGTTGGGGGTCGTCATTTTCTTGCACAAGAACGGAGCTGACCACCTCATCGCTAAGGCCTAAATAGAAGAGCAAGGATTCCCCTATTTTTGGCGTGCTGAGGCAGGGGAGAGCTTGTAGGTAATCTCGGAGATCGATGAATGCGCGCTCGCATTGCTTAGTCCATTGAAATGTGTTGCCTGTTTTGAGAGCCTTGAAAAAGGAAGACATTTCTCGCCTGCGTTAGGTAAGACACGATTCAGGGAGGCCAGGCGGCCTGTGAGCCTTTGCACTTCTTTGATTGTGAGGGGTAAAGACATTTCTACTATGGTTTGTATCTTTTCGGGATTTGCTTCGATACCTCACTGCGTAAGCATGAATCCCAGGAATTTTTTAGAAGTACCCAAAAGCGCATTTTTAAGGGTTTAACTTCATCTTACTGTCTGAGGATCTGAAAGGCTTCGCGAAGATCACGCATGGAAGTGCTATCAAAGCCACCTTCAACCTTTGTTTATAGATGTCCCCTCAGCATAGGATTTTTTACCCTTTTGTGAGATCTTGGCCTTTAGCTGGCATTCGTAACTTTCAATTGGCTTTCACAACTCGTAACTTTCAATGGGTCTTCTAGGCGTGTAGCTATCAACTGACTTTCATAGCTTACAGCATTAGCCCTTAGCAGTCTTCGTGGATTGCATCCTTCAACTGGCCTTCGTGGCTTGTAGCCTTCGACTACTTTCAACAGCCATTGTGACCTTGGTTAATTAGCCTTTAATTGGCTTTGAACCGTTGTAACTTTTAATTGATGCTTTGTTGCATAGATCTTGCATAAATCTTTGTAAACGACTTCACAATCTTTGAGAGTTGATACAAGAGTCTTCTTTTTCGAGTTTTTTCTCATATTTTTTGAAGGACAAGTGTGGTTGTAGGTTGTAAAACACTTACCCCCGACTCTCGCAGTGTGTATGAACTGCGAGAGTATATCATTGTACGTAGGGTCTTTGAAGGTGAAGAGGTTGCAGCGCTGAAGACTCAACTGTCAGAGGTCAAAGAGAAGAAGAAATCCTGGAAGCAGAATTGGGGCTCATGCATGGAAGGTAGCAGAGTCCTAGGTTTGCAACTGCCAGCGGAGAAGATAGAAGTTGAAGACTTGAAAACCCGCTTGGAGGTTGCTTAGAGGGACCTGTTGAAGCAAAGACAGACTGGAACGACAGTTGAAGGAAGCACTTGCTCAGGCCAAGGAACGTGAGAAGAACCGAGAAGCGGACGCCGCCATTTTGGAGGCGAGGATAAAAATTGTAGTCGAGTTCAAGTCCGCGGAGGAGTTTCAGCAGTATCTCGCCACTCAAGGCCAGGATGCAATGATTGCCATGCTGTCCAAGATCCGAGCCGAGATTCGGAATCTGTCCCTTGCTTTCCCCATTGATCAGCTTGAAGGTCTTAAGCTGCTACGCCTTTGGGAGGCTGTGGAGTTGGCGACTGCTCCTGCTGATGCTTCAATCCTTCCCTCTGCTCCCGGTAATGCTGTTGTAGAGCCTGCTGTGGAAAAGGTAAATTCCCAAATTACGACAAAGCAGCATCTCCCCAAGGGATTGTCGTAGTGTTGGACTTTCTGTAGTTGCTTTCTATCTTTGTGAAATGCCTATGCTTGACTCGCTTTTGCCTTGCCTCATACCAAAGTTCTTAGCGTGGCGAAGGTGTTAGTGCCGATTCATGGAGATCTTAGTGCCTTGCGTTGTAGCAAAGGTCTTAGTGCTGCTCCATGATGGTTTTTGTGCCTCGCATTGTAACAGAGTTCTTGGCATAGCAAGGGAGTTACGCCACTTCGTGGCGGGCTTTAATCTCTTGAATTTTGGCTTCATGTAGTTCACGCGCATTACTAATATTGTAGCTTTGTGTGCGGCATCATCTCTTTTGTTGTGACTCCTTAGGCTTTGAGACTTGTAGGTTCGTAGGTCAATTTTGATCTTTTATTATAATTCCTCAAGCTTGGAGACTTGTAGGTGAATTTTCCTTGTAGCTTTTGCTTTGTGTTGACTTGCATAGCATGCCATTTTCATCTCATTTGCCAAGGCCTCTACTTCGTGTTGCCTCCACTTTGTATTGACTAGCACATGCCCCTACTCTCGTGGTTCGTAACTTTTCCAAGGTGGAGCCAGGAGAGTATGTGCGTAACTTCGTCTAGCTTTTACGTCAAAATCGATGCTCGCATATGGAGCATACGAGCAGGCTTATGGGAGCGTCCTTATATGTAAATAACCCGGCGGGGATGCGTCTCTGTTATGGGAGGGTTGCCGTCGGTGGGGGGTTCGCTAGGTGGGGATACGTCGCTGTAGAAGATATGCGGGATGCCGCCAACAAGCTGACAAATATTGAACGCTTGAGAACCGAGGTATATCGTCGTGAAAATGCTTGCGGGGATATATCTCAACATGGTGAGGGATGTCGCTGTCAGGCGTTGGTCAGATCTCCGTGGAGCGTCGAGGCAAAGGCTACCGACGGATAGAAGTCATATCAGACATCATCCCATAAGGCATAAGGTAATGATATTGTAAGAAGGAACGAGCTGACATTGGTGGTGGATTGACACAAATTCTACGATTGCTTCAATGGTTCCATCATTTGTGATTGTGTTACCACTTTGTACCAAGGTATTGTACCGCTTCGTCGCAGTCTCCGCTTAGTGGCAAAGGTATTAGCATAGCAAAGGTCCAGCGCCGATTCATTGCGGTCTTTATGCCTTGCATCATAGCAAAAGTCGTAGCGCTGCTAGTGTCGGTTTTTGTGCCTCGCATCGTAGCAGAGGGCTTAATTGCTTTGTGGTGATTTTTTGGTGCACGGGCTTTGCGGATATTTGATTTGTATGTTCCCTTTTTGAAGGTGACACCATGTGCTGTAATGATTACATTTTGCGACTTATAAGATGGTTTTTCCTTTGTAGCTCAAAAGTTGTGCTGCACAGTCCGTAGGTTGATTTTTCCTCTATGACTTGAAGGTTGCGCTCCTTGGCCCGTAGGCCGATTTTTTCCCTTTGCGACCGTGAAGGCTGCGCTGCATGGCACATAAGCTAATTTTTCCCTTGGCAACTTGAGAGTTGTACAAGGCTGCGCTTCATGGCGCTCGTAGGTGATTTTTCCTTTTGTGACCATGAAGGTTGCGCTCCATGGTGCGTAGGTTGATTTTTGCCCTTTGCGACTATAAAGGTTGCGCCGCATGGTGCGTAAGCTGATTTTTCCTTTTGTGACCGTGAAGGCTGCGCCGTCGGGTGCGTAGGCTGATTTTTGCCCTTGTGATAGTGAAAGCTGCGCCGCCTGATGCGTAGGCTGATTTTACCCCTTGCGACCGTGAAGGCTGTGCTTCATGGTGCATATGTTGCCCTTTTCTTTTACAACTTTTGGGTTGCTTCTCTGATGGAAGAAGTTGATACGTGCCTTCTTTGATATTTTTCTCTTTCTTTGACATGAAAGCTCAATAATAGATATAAAGATATAAAATATTGAATTGTAATGATAGTGAAGATAATTCAAATAAAGAACCATATAGATGATTATGAGTTCAATGATATTATTTAGGGCAAATAACCTGATTGCGCCTGTACTTTGACCAAATTCTCACTTTTAGCCCGAACTTTTTTGCGTGACCTAGGAAGGCACGAACTTTAAAACATTTATCCCGTTTAGCACGTCGTCAGTTTTTCCGTCAAAACTAATAGACCTATCTTACATGGCATGTTAATGGCGGCTGATGTGGCAAACGATGGAGTGCCACGTCAAATACGTTTAAGAAAATGTCGAGTTTGCCTCTTAATACTCTTCATTATTTTAAATACATGTTAATTACTCGATTTAATCGATTTTAAATTTTAAAACTTATTGATTAACAGAAGAATAGGTTTGAATTAGGTACATGGAACTTGTGATAAATACAGGTTTTGGAAAGTTGCAGGGACATTTAAGGGAAGAAGAAGATAAAATTATAAAATTGTCATCGATAACTTTAAATTAATGAACAGGATTTAAGGGTAAACTCAGTATTTTCTGACGTGGCATGGCCATATCAACCGCCGTTTGCCACGTTAGCGTAATTAACATGCTACGTAGGATAGTTGACAGAAAAATTGACAGTGTGCTAAATGGGACAATAGTTTTAAAGTTCGTGCCTTCATAGGTCACGTGAAAAAGTTCGTGCTAAAAGTGAGAATTTGGTCAAAATACAGGCGCAATTAGGTTATTAGCCCTATTATTTATCATACTCTAATGATCATGCTAGTATAAGCTTTCTATAATTATATAACATATCATAGTGGAAATTTTATGGCAAAAGACATTTCCCACACATGGATTGAAATGAAAAGGTGATGTAAAGCAAAGCAAATCGTGAGTTTGAGGCGACTTTGATCGGTTAGATAAACTCCAATCCGTGATTTCATTTTCTCGCGATGGTGGTTCCTTCTGTTTGTGGCAGTGGCAGTTACTTTCTTCCCCGACAGCGATGGTTACTTCCGCTTGCGGCGACGGCAGTTATTTGCAGCGGCGGTTATTTCCACTTGCAGTGGTGGCGGTTATTTCCATGATTTTTTTTGTACCATCTGCATGCCCATCATATCGAACATATATTCACGAGTCACTCTCATTCAGCCCATGCATTGAGAATGGCATATTTGCATGGTCCTTTATGACTTGATTTTGCCACTCGTGCTTCGTTGTATTTCCATCTTGACCGCACCTTCTTTTGGAGTTCTTGTCTCACAACCTCTTTCTTTTCATCATCATCTCATTGGTCCTCTGGATCATGATCAAGCAGTCTCTCCATAATGCAACAAAAACCCAAAACCGGATAATGGCCAATGGACTGATTCACCCCGAGATGATGCCAACCGTCTGCCCTCCTTTATGATTTGTTGGTACCTGATCCGCCAAATTTTCGCCCGAATGGAATCAAGAGTATATGGCTTTCCGTTTTAGTGTCTTCATCACTTTTTACGTTGAATTGTTGATTTCGATTCTCGAAAATATTGGAAAAATGATATTTGAATGGGAACTTAGGTCCCATAATTGAAGTATAAGATTGGGTTTAAGTATAAAGGGCTAAGATAATTGGAGCCCATATACAAGCCCATGAAGCCCATGTGGAGAATGAGAAATGTTCTATCCCACATGGAAGAGGGAATGGAAGTTGGAATGGTTTATAAGACAATGGTGCTCTTATATGGAGTAAACATATTGGCCAAGTCATACGACCCGTGCCCACCTCGCACGCTTGCGCAGGGGTGATGCGATCAGAGGCCGATTTAGTTGAACTCACGTACGCGCAGGCGGCGGGCGTGCCGAATGCTCGTTTCGACAATGGGGGCTCACGCAAGGACGAATTTTACCTTTTCCTTCAATTGCACACCGGGGGTTGCGTAGACAATTTTTGGCTACGGCGACGAGCTATGACAGTCAGCTGTGAACGTTGGGCTATGACCGTTGCAGTATTTAATCAAGGCATTAAATGGTAATTAAGGGCAGATTAAATCTGTCACTTAAGGTGTATTGACTGTCGGTTTTTGTACCGTTATTGGCTGTTCAAATTTAAATTTGGCCGGTTCAAAACATTGAATTTTCGGTTCAATGTCATTGATTGCTACAGCTCCCCAGCCATTATAGATGCACTTAGATGCATTTTGCATAGAACGGATAGACAGACGCACAAAAACTGCTGCAACTCTGCACACGAAAAGTATTCTCTCATCTCATCATTCTGCATCAAGTTTTCGTGATGGTTCCTACATTTGTTCAGCTCGCCTGGGAGTCAAAGCTCGGTACTGCTTCAACTTCAAGCCATCATTGTATCCTGGGAGACTGATGTCCAAGCATCCTCAACACAGAAGAGAGGAGGACGGATTGGTCTTAAGGATACTGTGGGATCCACAGGCCTCGACATTGAGTAACCCTTTTTATGATTTTGTATTTTGTGTTCTTCATATTATTTCCGTAGTCGCAGCGCGACTTTGGGTAGCTAAGTTCCGTAGCTTTTTTGTATTTGAGATCATCGAGATATGAGACTCATTTATATGTATCCTCCAACAATCGTTAGACTAAATCTGCTTGTCTTGTGATCTTAGATGGCATCTGATTCTACCCCGTCGCTGTAGCTGAGGCTACTCCTGTCACTGCTGCTGTGACTGATGCCGCCGCATTTGTGGCTAAGAGCTCGGGCTCTGCCCTTGCTACGGCTCTGGGAGGCACAGGTTTCATGCCTGTTGTGGTTCTGGTGAACCACAATGAGAAACCTGAGAAGTTCAATGGGTTGAACATCAAAAGGTGGCAGCAGAAGATGGTCTTCTACCTGACCACGCTGAACCTCGCTCGGTTCTTGACTGAGGAAGCTTCGAACCTTCCTGAGGGACGATCAGATGTCCAGGCTGCGCAAGCGGTCAACGCCTGGAATCACTTTGATTTTCTGTGCAGAAACTATATGTTAAACGGGCTGCACGATTCACTGTACAACATGTATTGTACACTGAAGATAGCGAAGGCACTGTGGGACTCCTTGGACCGGAAATATAGGACAGAGGATGCCGGCACAAAGAAGTTTGTGGTCGGACAGTTCCGCAACTATAAGATGGTGGACTCCAAAACAGTGATCAGTCAAGTACAAGAGATTCATGTGACCTTGCAGGAGATTCATGATGAAGGTATGACTCTCAGTGAAACCTTTCAGGTGACTATGATCATTGAGAAGCTACCACCGGGGTGGAAGGACTTCAAGAATTACTTGAAGTATAAGAGCAAGGAAATGTCGCTGGAGGACTTCGTAGTCAGGCTTCGCATCGAAGAAGACAACCGAGGGCTCGAGAAGAACATTCCTGCGGCTGCTGTGAAAGCCAATGTGGTGGAGCACGGGCAAAGCTCAAAGCCCTAGAAAACCAAGGCCAAGAATGGGCCTAAGGGGGCCGTTTCCAAGCCTAAGTTTCAGGGGAAATGCTACGACAGAAGCCTCTACGCTACCTTTGAGCCGGTCAGTGGAGAAAAGCTCTCCATGGGGAATTCGGCCTTGTCTGAGGTCGAAGGCAAAGGCAAAGTGGTGCTGAAGATAACATCCGGGAAATTGCTGACTCTCAACGATGTGCTATACGTGCGAGAGATACGGAAAAATTTAGTTTCCGGTTCATTGTTGAATAAACATGGGTTCCGTATGGTATTTGAGTCAGACAAATTCATATTGTCAAAGT
>JAOYND010058743.1:0-11406 GCA_025802135.1 Lagerstroemia fauriei | reverse complement strand
AGTAATAGAGGCGGGTCTCATGTATTGTAAAAATCCAACCATTTTGGAATTTTAAAGCTTTACGTGCAAAATCTCTTGGCTCCAAAAAAAAATTTTATGACCCTAAAAGTTAAAATAATCTAAACTTTACAGTTAAACAACACGAAATGGAATATAAAGTTACCATTTTTCATGAGAAGGAAAAACTTTCCATTGAATCAAATACAGTCTGTCATATATATATGCTCTCTCTGAAACTTCGGTTTTCTACTAAGTACTCTCTAATCTCTATATACTTTTTCTTACATCATTAATTTTTTCTGTTATAAAGAAGTAGGTAGATTGACAAAGATGGTTTGGTCTTATAGTGCTGCCCATGACAAGAGACCAAATAGATCATGGATTCAAATCTTATCAATGTGACTCATCTTGCCCTTTTTTTCCTCTTCGTTTTATCACCTTTTAGGTTTATGTGATTTCTTTATATATCGAAAAGAAGCAGGTAGATTTAGGAGAAAATAAATAGAAGAGTAAAGGAATTCAAAAAACTTTTACTTACAAAAGTCAAATTCCGAATCTTTTATCCACCATCGAGAATATGATGTCATTACACCGGATTACCTTTGTCATTGTTATTTCATTGTGGACATGCTCATGCATATAAACAGTTACACGTCTTTAGATACCAACGAAAGAAGATACTATATCTAAAATTTTACTTGACATTATCACACTGAGAGAAAGAACTTTGGATAGATCAAGCAAAAAAGATAATACTTCAGAAAGGAAGCTCGGTACAATTGGTACCATTTTCATAATATAACTTAGAGATCATCGATTCAATCTCATCAATGGAATTTCCTATACCTCTTTATCTCATCTTCCTTCTACACCTTCCATGCATATGTGCATCTTTTATATACCGGAAAAAAAGATAATACTTTGTATGTATTTTTATTTACAGTTTGTCATCTTGAAACAAGTTTCTAAAGTCACTATATTTTGTGATAAAAGATACCCATAGCCACTTAAAACACTTCTTTCGGATTAAAGTTAACAGATTTGGAGATCCCAATTTCTTAACTCAGACACCAAAAAATCATAGCTAGAAACTAGCTACTAAGGACTAATCTTGCTCTAGAACAATAAACAACGGTTTGGTGTATCAAGAGGACTGAAATGGAAAAATCTTAAATTATCATACCTCACAATGACGTGGTGAGAAAGAACATATTAAATTGCTCTTATTCGTCATAATTAAGATAACTATTTGGATAATCAATATCAATTTGTAGGGACTTGCAAATACCGTTTCGACCCCTGAACTGGTTTCAAACTGGCTCAGCATTACAAGCATGAACTATAAGTTGTTTGCGTGGAAAAAAATCGGATTGGTTTTAACCAATTCAGTTAACCATTTCAAACCGAATTGAATTGATTTTGAAACATTGTGGCTCTATTCGAACCAACCCGAATTGTTTTTAAAACAGTGTAATTCTATTCAAATCATCCAAAATTAGTTTTAAAATTGTATTTTGGTATTATTATTATTATAATATTATTATATTAAAACCAATTTGATTTAATTCTAATCGGTTAACCATCCAATTACACTTAAATGTTAATTGAACAACTTTTTGTCTAGAAAATCACACTGAAATAGAACCATTTCCGGGAGAATCGTTTCAAACCAATTTGATTCTGGTTCGTTTTGCTTCATTTCTCCTAGAATCGATTTTTTGCACACCCTTATCAATTTGCTTGTTTATCACCAGCTAAGATCATCTACAAATTTCTCACTGAAATGGGTTGATTGAGATGATGTTGTTTGTATCGGTCCTTTAATAAGATTTTATATTCTAATTTTAAGAAAAGAGAAAATTAATACTAATCTTGTTTGAATATGAATCAATTTGGGTCTAATATATTTTTGGATATTACGTTGTACATACTGAAACAAATTATTGACCATCACTTGAAAGCAAGTTCACGCCCTTCAATTTTCTTACTTGAGCTCTCAATCGCACATTGATGAGAATTTTAAATTAATACTTCGATATGGTTTGCATTAGAACACATATAAAAATATGGTTAGTGATGTAATAATGCAACACAGGATTTCAACGCTATGACAATGCAGTTGATGGTAATGACATTTGATGGACATGAGGAAATTGAATTCAATAAATAAAACTTTCACTTTCAAGCACAAAAGTTCTAGGGCATGTTAAAAATTTATTTAAAATTATTACGACCAGTCTTGTAAAGTATTCCTTACTTTATGTTGCTGAGATTGATGGGCACAAAATGATCGAAACGTTTCATAGATGTTACATATGAAATCATGCAGTTGATATTAGAAAATACGCATTAGATAGTAGGGTTGTAAAAAATTATTATGAAGGAAGGATGCTATTCTGAAAATGCGACATGTTGTATCTTAAAGATGGTTGGTTTGTTGGGTATAAGATGCGCAATCATATCCTATCTATTGTTTGTTGTATTGCAAGTTTTATATGCTGATCGACATAAGAAATATAATCTAAAAGAAATAACACTAAAAGGGTATCACTCAAAGGAAGACATTATATGATGTAACCTCTAGATTGAGGAGGTTTTTTGCACCAATGGGATTACCACCACACATGGGGTAGCAATACAATAATCATAGACGACATGGAGTTATGTGTCCTCATTTTTTGTTGATATCTCGATTTTCTTTTAGAGTCTTGTAATATGAGACTTGTATTTTATGGATGAGTTCCCTCTTTTCAATTTGTTTGATGCTCCTCATTTCATACTAGTCTATCATCGTTACACCCTTGACCTATCCAAAAAGATGCGCATGACAATGTCATATATATATATATATATTTACTTGCATAATCTCCAATTCGAAAAACCAAAGGGTAAAGTAGATGTCTATCAAGTGATTGAAAAAGCAAAAAAATTGATGTTGGAAGTCAATAACTTTTGATCTATCATCTAATCAAAATTTCCTAACATATGAAACATTTATTTAGATGATCGATATCTAGACCTACATTATACTATCAAGTTGGCTAACTTAGGGTTAGTTGGTTGGTATGTAGTCCATGGGGAGCAAAAAGATGCTATTCCATAGGCAATATGGAAAACTTAGTCAGTTTGATTACTATCTTCATTTTCTTGATATTAGATGCCCTTACATTTCAAATTCGTAAAAATTCATAAATAGAAGAATTTTAGGAGCATCTCCCCTTGATTAGCATCGGCCATGTTTCACTCCATGTATTTGCTAAAAGTTTTTGAAGATGGTGATTTCTGGAGAATTCCAAGTTATCATGTCCACCACAACTATAAGAAATATAGCATATATTGAAATTATCATATTGGAAGTAACTTTATTCACCATAATGTTATGTATATGGAATATAATTTTTTTTGGAAAAAAAAACATTTTCAACACCATAATGAATATTAGTAAGAAAACTAAGGATATTGTTAAGGTCATATTGAATTTTTAGGAAAATTACAGATGTCTTGTTTTTCAACTAATTGATGCAACAACAATTAATGAAAACAAGGATTGAAATTACTTTTACACTATCCCAACCCCGAAATAAATCATCGAGTTCATGATATCATGGTTAAAAAAACAGAAAGGAATTGCCACCAACTGTTTGTGGAACTAGTTCTAAGGTCGATTAGAAACTTATTATTCACTTAAAGAGCATGACATTAACCACCTAGGCTTCTATTGGTCGGTCTCGAGCCGAAGTTTAGATCCGAGGGTTCTACTACGTTCGAAAGACTCGCAAGCCAATCAATACGCCCTAATATTGGTAACCTGACACTGTTCTAAGATTGCCTTATTTTATTTAAATTCGACTTTTCTAACCCTATCTAAGCAAGGGAAGGTAATGTGCCAATGTAGGGTAATGTGCCTTTTTTTTTTTACAACGAGGAGTTTGTTTTCAGTAGGCCCATAAACACCCCACAAGCTCACGGATGCAGGTCAGTCCATGTGCCAAGCATATGTACGGGTAGCCTCACCAAGGGTTATACCTGCACAAGGGGGATTCGAACCTCTGGCCTCATGAATTTCCTCACGAGTTGTACGCACGTCCTATTCACTTGATTTAACTCTTATTTATTTGAATTCAAGTATCTCGATGAAGACCTTATTTTGGTAAGAACCAGTTATAAGAAAAAGGAAAATGCCTCATAAATTAAGGTTGTCCCTATCGAGAAATTAAATATATTGGATAGGAAATGTGGCTTGAAAGTTGATAATTGCAGGCATAGTACTATGGCGGATAATTAATTAATTTAAGGCATGATTTTTTTTGAATGAGCAAGCTTGTGTCATTGTGCTTAAAGAAGAGAAAGGAGAGAGATTCAATACAACTACGCACCCCAATTCAATCGGCTTTTCCTTTCCCTATCTTTGTATATTATTCACAAGACAAGCACGTGAATGGGGTGGCGTTGCCAATCGGTGTAGCCATTGCGGTGACCGGAGATCATGCTACCGAAGGAGAACAATGAATGAAAATAATTCGGGGGTGGTTGTTCCGTTTTTCTGCAGGCGCCTTTTAATTTTTAGGTCCTCCCCCTAATTGCTGAATTAATAGGGCCGCTCCAATATTTTCTATCCATTTTTGCTCAATCTTCAGAGCTGGAATGGCATCTGTTTATATCTATTTTGGAACTGTCACTTTTTTTCTCCTTTGTAGCTAAGCACAATTTTTATCTTTCCATTTTAAAATATTTTGATAAATATCTATTACTTTGTTGACCCGTCAAAAAAGATTCTCGCAAAAAGACCTCAACATTAGTGAGAAACGATTTTTTGAACCGACTGGCCAGTACAAGCTAGCCCTGCATACTGAGGATTAGTGATCAATTTTATTGGGCTGATTCCAAGCTTTTCAATATTTTGCTGTATTTTTTCCTTGATTCTTTATAGTTAAGGTCCAAATGCCACAAGTCTTGCTCAAATTGGATATTCCAATAAAAATATATGATTTTTTTTAAAATTTGCCACAGCTAGTTATTGTCCACAAATTAGTCAATCTTCATTTAAAAAATCATATCTTTCTCTCCAAGTTAAATTTTAGGGTCCAAAGACCTATCAAATTGAAGTTAACTCAATACTCTTCATAAAGAATCCAAACTTGATCAATTTTAACTCCATTAAATCTACATACCAAGACTCTGATTCCCATTCAATGACTAAAATCAATGATGCTTACTTGGATTTTTCACTTCTTATTTCGTGAAGAGCCTTTGTATCTAAAATATGTCAAACCAAAGATATTTCAATATTCTGTATGAATAATCTGAATTTGCTTCATCTTGACTCCCCTGAACTATAAATTTCAATCTAATGTCTAGCAATGTACGCATCGAATGAGCTTAACCATCTTCTTGGGGACAAGATTCTATGTTTTTCCTTTTCGAGCTACAAATGATGTGTGTGTAGCTGCCTCTCTTTGAAGTGACTACAATAAGTTAGAGATCTTGAAAAGAGCATCATTTCAAAGACGAACATAGAGACTTATTTAGCTGGAAAAGAATCAGGAATTCATTTGAAAGAATGATCTTTTCTTCAAGTTTTTACTGGTCTTTTTCTTCTTCCTATTTTTTCTCCTTCTCTCTTTTTTCCTTCTTTTTACATTTTTTCCTTTTTTTCCTTTTTTATTTTTCATTTTTTTACTTTTTCTACACTTTTTATTCTTTTCATTCTCCTCTCTTTTTCTATTTGTTTCTTTTTCCTACTAAACTGCATCAAACCAAAAGAAAAGTCTCTAGTTGTACATGGAGTGGAATAGGGTGATAGAAATGTGCTCTGGGAACAAGGATGAGTGCATGCTCAGGTGTGAGGAGGAAGACGATACGTTACTGGGCATAGAAAAGAATTCACACTCTGGGTGCGAGAGAGGATCATATGCGCTACTGGGCGTAGAGACAAATACACGCTTAGTGCGTGAGGAAGAAAAAGATACGCTGCTCTATGGCATGGTCATGCTCTGTGCGTGAAGAGAAAGATAGGCGCTCTGGGTGCTTATGTTTTATGAGTAAAAAGGAAGATACGCCCTATGAGCGCATGGACACGTTCTAGGCGCATGGACACGTTCTAGGAGCATGGACATGCTCTGGGCGCATGGGGCGCATGGGCACACTTTGATTTTAAAGAGGAGGATGCACGCATTGGGCTCGAAGAGGAGGATCTGCACTCTGGGTGCAGAGGCACGCTCTAGGCACAAAAAGGAAGATAGCATTCTAGGCGCATGGGTACTCTTTGGGCATGAAGAGGAAAATACGCGCTCTGGGAGATGGGCACTCTCTAGGCGTGAAGAGGAAGATAAGTGCTTTGGGCGTGAAGAGGAAGATAAGTGCTTTGGGCGAGAAAAGGAAGATAAGTGCTCTAGGTGTAGGGTACGCTCTAGGCATGAAGAGGAAGATATGCATTTTGGGAGCATGGGCAAGCTCTAGGTGCGAAGAGGAAGATAAATGCTCTCGGCGCATGGGCACACTGTAGGTGTGAAGAGGTAGATAAATGTTCTGGGCGCATATGCATGGTTTGGCATGCCGGGGAAGATACACAGTCTCGGCACGAAGGGAAAGATATACATTCACGCTCTATAGGTGAAGAGGAAGATACGCGCTCTGGGTGCATTGGCATGTTCTGAACACAGGGGCGCGTTGTGGGTGTGCAGAGGAGGATGCACACTTGGGTGTGAAGACGAGGATATGCAGGCATGCTCTGGGCAAGAAGAGGAAGATATGTGCTTTGGGCGCATGGGCACGCTCCGGGACTGAAGAGAAAGATAAGTGCTCTTAGCGCAAAGAGGAAGATGAGCACTCTGGGCATAGGGGCATGCTCAGGGCTTAAAGAGGAAGATACATGCTCTAAGAGGAAGATAAGCGCTCTGAGTGCATGGGCATGCATGGGTGTGAAGAGGTAAGTGCTCTAGGCACATAGGCAAGTTTTGGGTGTGAAGAGGAAGATACTTGCTATGGGCGCATGGGCACCCTCTATGCATAAAGAGGAAGAATAAGTTCTCTAGGCACAGGAGCACGCTCTGGGCATGAAGAGTAAGATACGCACTTTGGGCTCATGAACACGCTCTGGGCATGAAGTAGAAGATACACTGATTGTAGTCACTTCCTCTACTTCTTCTCATTGCATTATATTATGCACACATACAAGAATCTAAAGTTTAAAGCAATCTAGTAAGGAAATTATAAACCCATTGGGCTCGAAATCTATCTAACTAAATGAGCCCACGAAGCACATGGCCCACAAACTAAGTCCAATTGCTTTTTATTCCACTATCTTAGCGTTATATCTATCCATGCATTGTCTGCCACCTTCACTTTTCGAGCATTCCACGTCTAGAGAGAGAGAGAGAGAGAGAGAGTTGACAGAAAAAGAAAAATGGAGAAAGGCAAGTCGGGCTGAGGCACGAAAGTGAGAAGAGGGAGCTAGGGGTCGACTAATCAATGGATGGGCAGAGCTGATGAAGTAGAAGGCTAGGTGGCAGCTTGGAAACGGGGAACGAAGACGGAGAAGGAATTGGTTCGCTTTTGATTGGGTTTAATGCTTGCACAGGTGTGTGTATATATATATATATATATATATAACTCAATTAAATTCTTTGGGTCGTTTTCAATTTTCTTTACATTAGGAACATTGGAAAGTTGATTCTATGTAGTATACAAGATAAAAATAGGATAGTTAAGGAGCTAGTTCTGTCTAATGTCACGTGGGAATGGTAATTTGGGGGTGATCATTCCCTACTAATTTATAAGGTACATGAATAGATTTAGCAAATTAGTGGAAGAGGTCATAGAGATCTAGATAAGTTGATTCATCAAATTATGAATTTGGATTAGTGATCATATTATGATAAGAATTTTCCATTTTTGTGTCTTGAATTAGGTAAGTCTCATTAATGGCAGAGGTAAATGTGGCCAGTGAAATTCTATAGTGTTCCTATAGATGAATTGTTCTATTGGATGGAAGAAATAATAATAATAATAATAATAATAATAATAACATATAGAATTAGAAGACAAGTGGAATAAGGTTTAATTTAATTGAGTAGAAATGAATTTAGGGTTCATGGATGATTATTAATACAAAAGTAATTGGTTCACCATGTTTTAGACTTTATTTGTTGTTATAACTTTGCGAATAATACGTAACAACGCGTTATTAGGAAAGGAAACACATTTGTTTATGTTGAATTTCCACTGGTAGCACTTATTGCTGTTTAAATTCATTTATTATTCTCGGGTCAAATATATTCTACAGTTGCTAGAGTAACAGAATAAAAAGGGTTTGAGAGACAAGCACAGTCAGCTTAGGGATTTGACTTCATGATCTACTAATGAGAACTGTTGGTGAGTATTCTTCTCTATCATAAAATGATATATATATATATATATATAGTATACAAATGTTATATGCTATGTGGTATAGTAAATGATTGATATATTATTTGAGCGTAATTGGTTGATCGTCGGCACCGTGGACTAGAGTATGGATGTATATACATACATATATACATGATTATATTGATCATATTGTATAATATTGATTATATTATATATAGCGTTATTGATTTAATATATGATATGTTGGGATTGATAGACTTTGTCTAATTGTGTGTTGATTGTAGACATATGTGTTATTGTGATTATTGTACTGCCGATTGTACACCATTGACGTGTATTAATTGAGTGTAGCCATAGTGACCGCTAAGCCAGCGGAGTAAAAATGGACCTAAAAGAAAAAGAAAAGATAAAGATAAAGAAAAGTGAAAACAGAGAGATATTTAATTTACCGCTAATGTCCAGTGAGGTAATTTGCCGTTGGTTGCCAGCAAGGTATAAGAACAAGATAATTAAAATTGCTCTTACTGCCATAGGGTAATGGGCAACCCCCATAGAATTTGGTGTGTAGATGAAGGGCACCGGGAGATTTGGGAGGAAGATTGATACCGATTATGGTACGGGATCACGGTATCATCGGAGAGAGGAATATCGATACCGCCAGAACCCTGTCACAGGGAAAATGTGACCACATGGCTACACTAATTGCTTGTCAAGTCCGGTGCATCGGCTTGTTGAATTTCTAGATATAGAATTGTAATTGCGGTAATATATGTGATTTATGTGTGATTAAGATTGGTTTGTTGGAGTTCTTGAATGCGGAATTTTATTGGATGCGAATGGTGTTATCTATATTGATATGATTTGTATGTGGTTAAAATTGAATTATTTGGATTGTGTTATGGAAGTGTATTGACTGATATACGTGCATCCGTATTACTGTGAATTTGAATTATATTAATCTCGATTCGATTGTTGAGATCTGAGGTTGGAATGTAATGATGGATGAAAGCAGAGATAAGGTACGTATAAGTGTGAATTTAATAAGTGGTATAAGTTGAATTGGATGGTAGTTAGTTACTTGATCTGTAATGAATTATATATATATATAATTCATTTTGCTTTAGAATTGAGTACTCACTAAGATGTGGCTCACGTCTTCGGCATATTATTTTTACAGTAAGCTTGAGGTTATTGAGTCGACACAGCGAGCAGAAGTAGCTTTTTTATAGCGAGGAATCGACTGAAAATTTTGATAGAAGTTATTTTTTATATTTATACAGTTCTGTATTATTATGTTATGACCTGGAAATTTGACATTGTTTTATACTTGGAAACTCTTTGTACTTTTTTAAGATCAATAGCAGGTTTTCTGATGTAAAATATTATATGGGGAAATTTTACAGAATTTTCTGGTCGTGACAATTTGGAGATTGGAGAGGTAGGTCGGGATCTTCTAACTCTTTAGATTTTCAAGGATACGAGTAGACCTGCCTTGGGAATTCTTTGTAGCTCATTCCTTGTTCGACATCCTTTATACATCCTAAGAAAGATCTCATTTTTTGAAGCCCAAAGCATCCTAGGGCGCTGCCAGCCAAACCTTCAAAGGGGCAAGGATCATAGAGAAATTGGCCAATATGTATCACATAAAAAAACGTATTACATTTCGACGCTCATATTGGCTGGGATGACTCTACACGTTGTAAGATCATTTATTTCGAATAATGGAAGTAGAAAATAATAAGAAAATAACTAATTAAATCGAAAAACAAGTAAACAAGAATAAATCAATTAAATGCTCATAGGGTTCACAACTTTTTCTATTATAGTCTTAGACTAAGTCTATCTCTCATTCAATTAATTCCATCATAATATTAATCTAGGGTTCTAGTGTTTTTCTACTACCTCCTTACGCATCTCTCGATGTTGTAAGAATGTATTTAAGCAGAATATACTAACCTACTCTTTATCTAGCGTGATTTCGATTCCATTTCTCAAGGCTCCTCTTCATCTCAAGATCATTCTTGTGGGTGGCCAATCCAAAAGAAATCATGAAGAACGAGATATGCATATTGTCGGACCTGGAAATCGCTCCGACTCGAAGGTTTGTAGCCCTAGGGGCTATAGACACGCACGAGGCCTAACTTGGGACTTTAATCGTATTTGGGCTTTTGGAGTTGTCACGAATCGTTTAAGAACTAATCCTAAAGTCGATCAGAAACCTATAATTCACCTAAGGGAGCATGATACTACCACCTAGGTTCATATTTGTCAGTCTTGAACCAAAGTTTGAGTTCGGGGGTCTTGTTACGTTCGGAAGGCTCGCAAGCCAATCGACAAGCTCGAGATCGGTACCCATCCCTATATCTAGGTTGTTTATTTGCTTGCACGTTTTAATTTATCCAATTGTTTCCCTGATCGATGGTTGAATCGTAGGTCTAAGATGAAAATCAGCAATCCAAGGTACGTGCCCTAGCATGATACTATCCGAACTAATCTAAGTGCGGAAAGTAAAGTTCCACTATAATTGTGATTACAAACATTCATCAGCTCTCTCGCTCTACCCGCCCCGTACAATATGAGCTCAAATACATTGAAATTCTCAACTCGCCTAGACCAAAGGACCTCGTACAAACTCTAGAAATGCAGCAGCCCTAACAACAGAGGTATAGTCACTTTCACAACACCAAACAACATCAAAATTGATAGGAAACACTGAGTAATAACCAACTGCAATGACAGACAGTAGGCAGCCCTATTTCCCCTTTTAACGCATCAAAACAAGGGAAACTATTGAGCAAAGAAGCAACAGTAGCTATGGGAACTAATCAATCCAATTCCACACCATGAGAGCCCTTTAAAAGGAGGAAGAATAGAGAAGAAGGATCTGCTGCAATGGCCAGTAGACTATGGCTCTAATCTCCTCAAAATGACAATTAAAACAGGAGAAGTCATCGAGCAAAAGCCAGCTGCAACCTCAGGCACTTTACTGCCCCTTTTCCATCAACAAAACCCATTCAAATCAAGAGAAAATTTCGAGTA
>JAOYND010058742.1:0-21450 GCA_025802135.1 Lagerstroemia fauriei | reverse complement strand
CTAGAATGTACCTAAGGGGAAGACACTAACCCACTCTATTTCTAGGCTATTAGTGTAGAAATGCCAATTTAAACCAACCCTAATTGGCTATCTAGGATGCTCATCATCTCTCGATGAGCTTCCATGAATAACCTCACCTTTCGGCACAAGTTAACCTAGACTATACACTCTCTAGCGTGATTTCGATTTCCTCTCTTGAGGCTCCTTTCAATCTCAAGATTATTCTCATGAGTGATCAGGCCAAAAGAAAGCATGAAGTATGAGAATAATAAATAACACCTAGGAGGTGTACCTCTATAGAATCATACACATGAGAGAAAAAAACTCAGTTTAAAACATAGAAACAGGTTTCATTGATCCCCCTAGGAATCTGAGGGTCTAGTTCAACATAATAAAATATACAAGATTTGGAAGAGAAGACAACATCATGAAAACAAGAAGGAAAGAGATAGAAGGAACTCTAGATAGTGATGGAGTCGAATCTCTCGATCACGCCTCCACAATCTTTACGCACGGCCCCTCCTTCTTGCTCCAAGTTTGCAGTATTCCTTTGCTCTTGAAATAAACTAGAATATGCTGAATGTTGCTGCAGAAGTTGTCCCAAGGCTGCTGAAGTGATACCCTTTATATAGTGGAAAGGATGGAATATTATCGAAATATTTCAACTTGAACTTTCCCTTCTTGAGTGCTGCGTATTCTTCCAAGTCTTTGACCACTTTCCTCTTTATTTTCAGACCATTAATTTCTGTAATATATGTGGAAATACTTATGGAAGCTTGCTAGGTCGTTGGAATAAGGAAGATTGGGTTTCCTTTCTTGAAACCGTGTGAAAGTTGTTTGTTGCCCAGTCGACCGGGGTCTAAGTCCTCTGTTATGCATGGTTCTCTGTAGATCGTAGTCTACAACTGCGGTCCCCTTACTCTGCTTGCCATTTTCTTTCTTTGGCCATAACTTGTCCGTTTCAGCTTCAATTTTTTATCCATTTGATGCGTTTGAATCCTGACTCGACAAACTTTCCAATGATATCTTTTTTCTCATATTTTTCATGTAGAGAATATGAGAAATTTCCTCTTGAATTTGCTGCATTGAACGTTCAATTGTGGAGCACACCATTTTTTCATATTTCTGCACATCTTCTTTCTATTCCCTGTACATTAAACGACTCCCAGCAGTATCTAATCCACATGTAAAGTTCTAAAAACTATAATTTATAACAATTAAATCCCAAGAATAAAAAGATGTGCAATTAACCTCTAAATATATGGAAAGTGGCCTAAAACTCAAGAATCTAGGTCGGGAATGGACAAATAAATCATACAAATCACAATATCAATAGTTGTAGGGGTCGATGGAAACAAGAGGGGTTTGAAGTATTATATTTCACATATTTAAAGCTCTTTTTCCAAATTTTTTCTTACAAGTAAATTTTAATTGAGTAAATTTTAATAACAAAATATGAAAATAAAAAAGGAAAATGGATCGGCTAAGATAAAATAAAGAACTAGAGTTTTAGGGTAGGAGGGGAGATTTCCCAAAGAGGGAGCTGCAAATGAAAATAGCTCCCAGCAGCCAACGTAAAAGGGGGATGGGAGTGAACAGAAAGGACAGGAGATCTCACAAATGGAGAGCTCAAACCTAGGCACCCATTGGCCTTCCTCATGGAGATCACTACCTCGTCGGACATGAACCATCCAAGGCACCATTGCCCCACCACTGAGCCATCATCTCCTTCCTTCGTCCCACTTTGTTGATATTATGATCTGTATGATTTATTTGCTCATTCCCGACCTTTATTCTTGAGTTTTAGGCTACTTTCCATATATTTAGATGTTAATTAAATATTGTTTTATTCTTGGGATTTAATTGTTATAAATGATAGTTTGAGAACCTTAAATGTGGATTAGATGTGGCTGGGAGTCGTTTAATGTGTAAGGAATGGAAAGAAGATGCCGGAAAGATGAACAAATGGCTTGCTCGATTATTCAACATTCGATGCAGTAAGTTTAAGAATAAATTTCTCATATTCCATATGTGAGAAATATGGAAAATAAGATGTCATTGGAAAGGTTGTCCAGTCAAGATTTCAGTGCATCAAACAGATCACAAATCAGAGCTGAAACGAGAAAGTTATAGCCAAAGAAAAGAAACTGCACGTAGAGCAGGGCAACTATGGTCTATCGAGGATCACGCGAAGCAGAGAACTTAGACTGCGGTCTACTGGGCAGCACATGACTTGGATGCCATTTCAAAATAGAAAACTTCCTCTTCTTTATCCCAACGACTTAGGAAAGCTTACAGAAGTACTACCACACTTATTGCAGCAATTAATGAACTGGAAACAAAGAGGAAAGTGGTCAGAGAACAGGCAACACTCTAAAGGGAAAGTTTGAGATCGGGAAATATCCCAATAGTTTCTAATTCCTTCACTATATAAAGCGTACCACTCCAGCAGCTTGGGAAACATCTTTTCGTAAACATTCAATGTATCTTAGTGTGTTTCAAGAACAAAGGCTATAGACTTGGAGCAAGAAGAAGGTTCTGTGTTTAAAGATCGTGGAGGCGTGATAGAGAGATTTGACTCCACCACTATCTAGAGTTCCTTCTATCCCTTTCCTTCTTGTTTTCATGATGTTATTTTCTCTTCCAACTCTTTCAATTTCCTTTATTGTGTTGAACTAAACCCCTAGATTCCTAGGGGGATCAATGGAACTTATTTTGATGTTTTAAGTAAAGTTCTTTTCTCTCATGTGTATGAATATATCGAGGTACACCTTTTAGGTGTTATTTATGCATATCCCTTACCCTATACTTTCTTTTGGCTTGATCACCCACGAGAATAATCTTGAGATTGAGCGAAGTCTCAACAGAGGGAATCGAAATGACGCTAGAGAGTGCATAATCTAGGTTAACTTATGCCAAGAAGTGAGGTTATTCATGCGAGCACATTGAGAGATGGTGAACACCCTAGATAGCCAATTATGTTGGTTTAATAGGTCTTCCAACACTAATCACCTAAAGATAGAGTGGGTTAGTGTCTTTTGCTTAGGTACATTCTTGTGACATTGAGAGGTGCCTATGGAGGTAGTGGGGAAATCCTAGAACCCTAGGTTAATAATATGGTAAAATTAATTACATCAGAGAAAGACTTTGTTTAAGACTAGAATAGGTGAAGTTGTGAACCTTAGGATTATTCTAATTGATTGATTCTTGATTATTTAATTTCCATTTTAATTACTTACTTACTACTCCATTATTTAATAGACTAGGTTTAGATACGATTGTGCCGATTATAGTGATTGGTAGGAGAATCCTCATGGAAACGATACTCTACTATCCTTTGTTACTTAATTGCGATACATATACTTCCTTGCACAAATTATTTATGCAACTAGTTTTTGGCGTCGTTGCCAGGGATTCTTTTTTTCTACTAACCTAATAGTAAGCAATTGTTCTTCAACAAAGTTCTTTTTCTGTTCTTCTTTTCACTTGTCCCTTTTGTTCGATTTTATAAGTAAAACTTCTTTCTTGCATGCAAAGAAGAAGCCGAGGAGAGTTACTTGAACCCGATCCAAAGATAGAACGCACTCTACTTAGAAGGTTAAGAGAGCAAAGGCAAGCTCAAGAAGCCACGGAGAACGGGCAAGGAGTTAACCAAGGGAAGCAAGGTGTGAGTTGGCAAATCAGAACCAGAATCGAAAAACAATTATAGAATATGGGCAACCTCAATTTCAGAATCAATCAAGCATTGTCTAACCAGTGGTAATCCAAATGCTTAAAACTTCTTGTTCTTTTGGAGGAACACCAAATGAAGATCCAACTATGCACCTGGTAAAATTCCTCGAGATTTGTGACACCTTCCGCTTTAATGGATTATCGACCGAACACATTCGGATGTCTCTCTTCTCCTTTTCTTTGAGGGATAAAGCTAAGTCATGGCTGCTATCGCTTCCACCAAGCACTCTCAACACGTGGGAGGCAATAACTAAAAAGTTCTTGGGCACGTCCCACCGTCCACAATAATGAAGATAAAGAACGATATCATGACTTTCAAGCAATATCCAATGGAGTCTTTGTACGATGCATGGGAGTGTTTCAAGGAGCTACTACGAGCATGCCCCCATCATGGATTCGAGATGTGGACGTTGGTACAAATTTTCTTAAATAGTTTATTTGATAATCTTCGTGCTTCGATTGATGCTGCTACGGTGGTTCAATTATGAACAGATATCCCAAGGATGCTTACGAATTGCTTGAGGGATGGGAAAAAATGGCTATCAATGGCCATCTGAAAGGGCAACGAGATGAGGAGCAGCTGGAATACATTTTGTAGACACCGCTACAGCTATTTTGGAAAAGATGGAGGCATTGCTCAAGGAAGTGACTACTTGGAAAAGCCAAGGAACGGGACCAAGTGTGAGCTATAGAGCCATTAAAGAAGGGACATACAGGGAACCGGTGCAAGAAACGACCAATTACATTGGTGACAACTCGAGGAATAATCCGTACTCCAATACTTACAATCCGGGTTTGAGAAATCATCCAAATTTTTCCATGCCAACGACAACAACAGGACCAATCCACCAACAGGGCTCTAATCAACTCAGGAACAACAAACTTCGTCTTCAGATCGCATCTCGAGTTTGGAAGAGATCTTAATTAATTTTATAAATTCCACTCAAAATACTAATATTGCTTTAGAATCGTAGATGCGCAATGTGGAAACTCAAATAGGTCAATTGGCTCAAGCAATTAATTCCCAACCTAATGGAGCATTACCGAGCGACACTGAGAGTAATCTAAGAGGTCAAGAACATGAACAAGTCAAAGCCATCACACTTCAAAGCGAGAGAGAACTGAATAACCTGCTGGAGGAGGTTAAACCACGGTCTAAGACCGTGGTCCAATAGGACGAGAATAGCGAAGCACTCAGTAGACCGCGGCCACTGAGTCACGAGAGCTGACAGAAACAGTCCAAGAAGGAAATGACACTAGCACGCATCCCCAGGCATCCCAGAACAGCAACATCGACCTTCCATAGACCAAGGAAGCCAAAAGGAATGCATCGAAGCATGTTCGAACCTATCCACCTCTTCCTTTCCCAGAAGGAGCTCAAAAGAAGAAAACCGAGCAACAATTCCATAAGTTCTTAGATGTTTTTAAGAATTACACATTAACATTCATTTTGCTGAAGTTTTTGAATAGATGCAAAACTACTTTAAGTTCATGAAAGAAATCATCTCAAAGGAGCGTAGGCTTGACGATCATGAGACCGTGGCTTTAACTAAGAAGTGTAGTGCGATCCTTCAATGTAAGCTACCACCTAAACTCAAGGATCTAGGTAGTTTCACCATTCTTTATTCTATTGGAAAAGATTTTGAAGGTAAGGCCTTATATGATCTTGGTGCTAGTATTAAATTGATCCCTTATTCAGTTTTTAGAGACCTAGGATTAGGAGAGGTGAAACCTAAGTCAATAACTCTTCAATTTGCGGGCTGATAAAACTAATGATGAGGGTTGACAAGGAGAAGGTGGCCTTTAAAGTATTCTGCTCCATGCATCTAATATCTAATGAATGCTTCTCCATTAATATCATTGATAGGTACACCAATCATGACTTTCAAGAGGATCAACATAAGGATGCACATAAAGTGGATCAAGATGGTGATCAACCTCGTGATGAGCAACATGAAAACAAAAAACGGGTGGAATTAATTTCAAGAGAGCCAAAGAAGTTGGCTAAGCCTTTAGGGAAACCATCCGATCCAAAACAAGCATTTTGGACAAGGAGAGGACATGGCAAAAGGATTATGGTGAGAGAATTTCAACCTGATCAATTGGTTCTTTATGATGATCCTCTGTTTAAATTCTTTCTAGAAAAGCCCAAGTCAAGATGGTCAGGACCATTCCAAGTGGTACAAGTCTTGCTGTATGATGCGGTCAAACTGATAAATAAGAAAACAAAGGTAAAATTCAAGGTGAATAAACATCGTTTGAAGGCTTATAAAGGGGACCCTATAAGTTGGGAGGAGTCCTCTAGTCAAGGACAAGGAGGATGATGAGACTAGAAGTCGAGCCAAGGACTACAAACGGGGTGCTTCTTGGGAGGCAACCCAAGATCATAATAAGTTTTCTACCCTTTCTTTTGGGTTTTTTTTTGCATTTAGTTTAATTTATTTGCATCATTTACTTTTTTTTTTATTGTAATTAGGAAACATGAATCGAATTTAGGAAGTGAGAATCAAAAGATTTAACGAATGGAGACTCGAGGGAAAGAGACCGTGGTCTACTGAGGGAGACGCATATCAGAGACGACACTGGAGTGTTAAATCAAATGAACAAGAATCGAGGCTCCGCCAACCAATTAACAAGGCAAGTTTCTATTCCCTTACTATTGTTTCAAATTGAGGACAATGCTAAGTTTAGGTTTAGGGTGAGAAACTATGCCTTGTTTATTTGGTTGCTAAAATTTTTAATGAATTTTCATTAACATCTAGGTTAGGTCCATGCTCTAGGATTGATTTATTTAGTTGCATTGCATTTAGGATGATAGTTTTTACATATGCATGAATGAATCAAGGTTGTGTGGTGTGGTTGCCCCCGTTAGGAACATGCAAAACTTTTCAAAACCAGTTGGTCCTTGTTCAATAATGATAACTAATGGCTTGAAATTTGTAACGTGATCGGATTTGAGATTGCAACTACCTTATGATGTGTTTTATAAAATATATCATAATGTCTAAACCCATTATTTCTCACGACACTCTTACTTTAGGAATAACTTAAAATTGCCCATGATGTTGCTTGATCGTATTGCTAACATGATCGTAGGCAAGAACATGAACTAAGATATCCTATTAAAGGCAAAGAAAGAAAGAAACAAAAAGGTACGAAAGAAAAGTTTTTGTTATTATTTGCCTGAGCTTGTCAAAGTAAAATCATTAGAATTGCAGATATGTGAGCTTAATTGAAAAGATGTATCAAGGCTCTAAGCACCATTGTATGGGCTTGAGCATCATTTAGTGTGAAAGCATATGCAATAAGGCCCGACATGTGCTCGTGGTGGAAAAAATAGTCCATTCATCGAACCTCGAGGATAGATTCGTTGGGTGTCTCAACACCTAATGTCTTGGACCAAACTGGGACAGGAGCCATTGGTTGATTCCTCGCTACACAGGGCCTACCTTATAGATGTGACACCCAGAGTCGTCCACTACCAAAGAAAAAAAGAAAGAAAAAGAAAAGAGCGGAATTGTCAAAGGCAATGTCTATGTGATTGTTTGACTCTCTTGATTATGTGCTTGTCCAACCAAGTTTCGGATTGAGTGCTTGAACTTTTATAAGAGTGTTTGCACTAACATGGCAAGGGTGAGGGCTGAGTTTTATTGAAAACTTAACACCACGGGATAGGAGCATCCGAGTTGAAGATCATGTGAAAGCTAACAACCCGTTCTTGAGAACATTATGTGACCAACTTGGTTTAATCTTTGAGTGCATGTTCTTGATTTTTCACCGGGATGAGTAAAAGTTTGAGTTTGGGGGTGTATTGATTTATGATTTGTATGATTTATTTGTCCATTCCGGACCTAGATTCTTGAGTTTTAGGCTACTTTTCATATATTTAGATGTTAATTGCATATCTTTTTATTCTTGGGATTTAATTATTATAAATGATAGTTTGAGAACTTTAAATATGGATTAGATATTGCTGGGAGTTGTTTAATGTGCAAGGAATGGAAAGAAGATGTGTAGAAAGATGAAGGAATGGCTTGCTCGATGATTCAATGTTCCACACAGCAAATTTAAGAAGAAATTTATCATATTCTATACATGACAAATATGGCAAATAGGACATCACTGGAAAGCCTGTTGAGTCAGGATTTCAATGCATTAAATAGATCACAAATCGGAGCTGAAATGAGAAAGTTATGGCTAAAGAAAGGAAACTGCATGCAAAGCAGGGCAACTGCAGTCTATAGAGCGCGGTCTACATAGGATCACGCGAAGCAGAGGATTTAGGTGCATCTATAGAGTGTGGTCCACCGGGCAGCACACAACTTGGACATGGTTTCAAAATAGGAAAGTTGCTCTTGTTGATCCCTACGACTTAGGGAAGTTTCCAGAAGTACTCCGACACTTATTACAACAATTAATGGTTTGGAAACAAAGAGGAAATGGTCAAAGACTTGGAAGAATCGACAGCACTCTGGAGGGAAAGTTTGGGATCGGGAAATATTCCGATAGTTTCCAATTCCTTCACTATAAAAAAGGCACCACTCCAGTAGCTTGAGAGACATCTTCTGATCAACATTCAGTATATCTTAGTGTGTTTCAAGAGCAAAGGAAGGCTACAGACTTGGAGCAAGATGGAGGTTCCGTACTAGAAGATCATGGAGGCATGATTGAGAGATTCGATTTCTCCACTATCTAGACTTCCTTCTATCCCTTTCCTTCTTATTTTCATGATGTTTTTTCTCTTCTAACTCTTGTAATTTCTTTTATATGTTGAACTAAACCCTAAAAAGACTAGGGGATCAATGGAATCTATTTCGATGTTTTAATTAAAATTCATTTCTCCCATGTGTATGATTTTATCGAGATACGCCTCTTAGGTGTTATTTATGCATATCTTGTAGCTTATGCTTTCTTTTGGCTTGATAACCCACAAGAATGATCTTGAAATTGAGAGGAGTCTCTAGAGAGGGAATCAAAATCACCGTAGAGAGTGCATAATCTACGTTAACTTTTGCCGAGAGGTGAGGTTATTCGTGTGAGCACAGCGAGAGATGTTGAACACTCTAGATAGCCAATTAGGGTTGGTTTAATAGGCCTTTCAACACTAATCGCCTGGATATAGAGTGGGTTAGCGTCGTCTGCTTAAGTGCATTCTTGCAACATCGGAGGTGCGTTAGGAGGTAGTGGGGAAACCCTAGAACCCTAGGTTAATAACATGATAGAATTAATTACATGAGAGAACAATTTTGTTTAAGACTAGAATAGGTGAAGTCGTGAACCCTAGGAGTATTCCAATTGATTGATTCTTGCTTGTTTAATTTTCATTTTAATTACTTACTTACTGCTCCATTATTCAATTGACTTGGCTTGGATACGATTGTGTCAGTTTTAGCGATTAGTAGGAGAATTCTCGTGAGAACAATACTCTACTCATCCTTTATTACTTGATTACGATAAGCATACTTGCGTGCACAATTATTTACGCAACACACTTCACGAACCACCATTGCTGTCCCACCTTGTCCACCGGACCCTAATTCAAGGGACGATAGAGCTTCCCACAACCCGCACCTGAGCCAAGCCACGTCTTCCTTGACCTCTAGTGCCACCTTCAACTCCCCTGCCTCTTCCACCCACTCCTTTTTCCACCCATGACCCCGAACTTCCTTCTCGGGTCCGTGACTACCATTGATTCCCAAGCCATTTTGAAGGCCACGCTGGTCTCTCCTGAGCCTCACCTAGGTTTTCACATACTTCCAAGTCCCTTGCCACTGATTCTCTGGCCACCGCTCGTTTCAGCTCGCACGGCCTCCTCCTACACGCTAATAGGTAAGATAGGTAAATGCCAACACACTTCCTTGCTTTATTTGGGCTGAGAAATCGATTCTTGATTATTGGAGATGACTGAGCTGATTGGATTAGGTTTGTTCAATTATCGTAGTTATGTTAGTATTGTTCGGTGATGGTGGTGATGTTGATATGGTTTGGTGATTTGTGTAGATGCTGGTTGTATTCAGTGATAGCCTTGATGTTGGCATCTGTTTGATTATCTACTTTGTTTTGATGCTAATTTGTTATGCTAGAATGTTGAGTGGTTGAGTTGTTTAGTTCAACTAATCTGGCTAGATATGTTAATGTTGGCTAGTGCATTGACTGCTAAGAAAATGATTCAGCTACGCTCGATGATTGTCTTGCCATGTTATTTGATATCCTAGAATACTCGGAACATTCCGGTAGTTGCAACAGGTACTTGCTCGATATTTTCTTTTGATTTGAGTGTCATTTTAATCAAGAAAGGGGTCTGATAATGTGGCAACTACCTGATCAAAATCCCCTCTCGATTCAAGTGTCATTTTCATCTGAAAAGGGACTGTGCACATCTTGATAGTGCAGCAGCTCCTATCTCATCATTTTCCCCTTGTTAAAGTGACATTTAATTGAAATAGGGGCTGAGCACACCCTGATAGTGCAGCGGTTACTATCTCAATATTTCTCTTTGATTCAAGTGTCATTTTCAATGGAAACGGTGTTGTACACATTCTGATAGTGCAGCGGCCCCTTCCTTGAAATTTTCCCATGTTCTCAATGTCATTTTTGCCAGAAAAAAGCGGCTATGCAGATGCTGATAATTTAGCAACTTTTTTTCCTCAACATTACTCCTTTATTTAAGTGTCCTTTTAACCGAGGAAGAGGTTGCACATCCTCTGTTATTGCAAGCCAGTCATTGCCCACTTTTTTTGCTCGATTTTGATGTTATTCTAGTTTAGGATAGGTTCCTTCACATCCTGTTATTACAGCTGAACTCCACCCACGTTTTCCACTCGATTTTAACGTCATTCTAGCTCAAAATAGGTGCCTTCACATCCTGTTATTGCAGCTGGTATTTGCTCAAAGATTTCTCACAATCCGGATACCATTCTTGGTGAGAATAGAGCCCTTACTTATTCGACTGTGCAGCAACTCTTTGCCAGGAGTTTTCCCTAAATTTTCATGACATTTTTTAAAGAGGAAATGGGCTGCATAGAGTCCATGGTGGCTGCAGCACTTTGCTTAATGATTTCTCCCACTTTCAATATTACTCTTGGGGAGATTAGAGCCTTAGTTTTCTGGTCGTTACAGCAGCTCTTTGTTGGGAATCTTCCCTTTATTTTCATGGCATTGTTCATAGGAAATGGGCTGCATAAAATCCATAATTGCGGCAGCTCGTCTGCTCAACGAATTACCAAGAGTCTTATGCTATTTTCTAGGGGAGTAGGGCTGTTTATTATCAGTCATCGCAGCAGCTTCTTGCTCTGTATTTTTCCTTGATGTCAATGATAGTTTGATGGAAAATAGGGTTGTTTAGTGGCTGTAGTTTTCACTTGTCCTAGCTCGGTGATTTTCACAATTTCTATGCAATTTTTTTTTAGAATAGAGCTATCTATCATATGTTATTGCAGTAGCTCATTGCCGAGTGTTTTCCATTGATATTCGTGACATTTTTAATAGGAAAATGGGCTATTTAGCGGTTGTAGTTGCAGCAACCATTTGCTCGATAAATTCTAGAGATTTTCATGCTTTGTCCAATAAGAATCAAGCTCTTAATCATCCTTTGTTGCAGCAGCCATTTGCTCATCATTTTTACATGATTTCCATGTCATTTTTTTATGGAGAACATGGCCGTCTAATGTTTGGTATTGCAGTTGGTTTTCGCTTGATTTTCTTGTCGATTTTAACATTGTTTCTTATTAAGAGCAGGACTATCAATTCCTCGTTAAATGCTACTGCATTCATGTTCGTTTGGCACTAATTCTAATACATTTTATCTTCTATATCTTGGTTTTAAGACTCTCAAAAGGCTACTGTAATTTGGTAAATTTTTGGTGCGTTTTCTTATCGTTCATAGGCTCCTAATGTCGGGTTTTAGGGCTATCACTCACTGCTCTATTTTGTGATTGTTTAGGGCTTGTTCCCAACTGATCTTTAATTTTTAACTTCGAGTCTTAGGCTTACAAAGAGCAACTGCATTTTTGATTCATTTGAAGTTTGTTTCTTTGTTCTTGATCCAGGGTCTTAGGTGTTGATTTGATATTTACCATTTAATGCACATACCTGCTCCCTCTTCTCATAAATCCTATATCTTAGTACATCATTTTAGGCATCCTGCACACTAATACATCAATCAGGACATTCTGCAGATTGGTCCCTCATTTTAGGAGTTATGCACACTAGGCCAGCATTTAAGGCATTTTAGATACTTGCCCCTCATCCTTGAATTTTGCAGATTAATCCTTACGCAGTTTGAATACATGCTTTGGGATTTAGGAAGAGTGAGATAGATGATGAATACTTGTAACATATTGATGCGGTCCAGATGGAATTCGATTTCATGGACAGATTGGACCACTCAAAAGTTAAAAAGGTGCTCAAGAAACCGATTTGACCGAACAGGTATTGGTGTCCGTTTTCAACAAATAAATATAGTTTTTTTGTATGGAAACGGGCTTTTGAGCAAGACGTATTGCAAATGCAATACGCTTTGATAATTTTTGGTCAAATCCCATCATTTAGGTCATCAATTTTATGTTTTTTTCATTTTTAGTGGCGTTTTCGTAATTTCTATTTCTTGTGGGTCTTTTTCGTAATTTTTATGATTTGGCATCTAGGGTTTTTTTCCTATTTATTAATGTTTTTGGCTATTGAGCCGTCAGACTGAATTGATTAATAAAGTTGAGGTTTTTCCCTCTGTTCTTTCATTTCCTCGGTATTCGTGTGAATCAACGAGGTTCGATTTATCCGCGATCGTCAATCCCGCTCGCCCCGCTGCATCACATATATAGTGAAACATTTACTTTCTACTGCATGTAGATTAGGTTGTGTGGTGTCATGCTAGGGCACGTACCTCAATTATTGATTTTGATATTGGACCATCAATTTGAACCGTGATCAGGGTAACAATTTGACAAATTAAAACATGCAAGCAAATAGACACCTAGACTTAGGGATGGGCACCGATTTCAGGCTTGTTAATTGGCTTGCGAGCCTAGGATGAATGATAGGTTTCTATTCGACCATAGGACTAGTCCTTAAATGGTTAGTAGCGATTCCAAAATCCAAACACGATTAAAATCCCGAAATAGGCCCTGTGCATGCCTATAGCCCCAGGGTTGCCCGAGTCAGAAATTTCCATGTTCGACAACTTGGGACCTTAATCGTGTTTGGGTTTTTGGAGTCGCCACTAACCGTTTAAGGACTAATTCTAAGGTCGATCAGAACCCTATTATTTACCCTTTCGACAGGCCTGATATCGGTACCCATCCCTATGTCTAAGTTGTTTGTTTGCTTGCACATTTTAATTCACCCAATTATTACTCTAATCTAAGGTCAAATCGTAGGTCTAAAATTAAGATCAATAATCGATAATCACGTGCCCTAGCATGGTACTATCCATCCACTCTAAGTGCGAAAAGTAAAGGGTTGCACTATATTCAATTACAATCATTTATCACCTCTCTCTCCTACTCTACCCGCCCCATATATCTGTGTAGAGAGTACATTGAAATCCTCAAACCTCATCCAGATCATAAAACACATAAGCAAAACGCCTAGGAATAATCTGCAAAACTTCAAAGTGAGACTAAGGTGGGGGTACTAATGTGTTAAATTGCTAAGATGAGGGACTAATGTGCAGAATTTCCCAAAGTGAAGGACTGATGTACAAAATGTCTAAGGTGGGGGATTAAAATGTAAGATTCATACCATGAGAAAGGATGTGCACTCAACTATAAATACCAAATCAATGCCTGCAACACAAGATTAAAAATTAAATAACAGTAAAAAATAAACATCAAACAATAAAAAAATGGTGCAGTAAGTAACATCCCTGAAACATGAAAAAAGCTCTATTCAAAAAATGGTGCGGTAAACAACATCTAGAAACGGGCCTTAAACGACCATGGAATGGAGCAGAGACAGCTCTAAAGATGAAATTAGGAGCCTAGGAATGACACCAAACAAGCTCCAAACATTTACCAAACTACAACAACTTTTTGACTACCTTAAAACCCAAGATTTAAAGGCTAAAATGCATTAAAAACTAGCGCCAAACGAATACGAATGCAGCAACATTCAAAAGGAGAAGACAGATTTAAAAGATATTTCCACTGTAATCAATTTTACAGAATGTCTCAACTGAAGGAAGACCGATTTAGAAAACGTTCCCACTGTGATCAATTTTACAGAACGTCTAAACCGAAGGAAGATAGATTTATAAGGCACTCCCACCATTAACGGTTTTACTGAGTATCTCCATTGAAGAGAAGACGAATTTAAAAAATATTCCCACTGTAATTAGTTTTACATAATGTCTTAACCGACGGAAGATGGATTTACAAGACATTCCCACTGTGATCAGTTTTACACAACGTCTAAACCGAAGGAAGGCAGATTTACAAGGCACTGTCATCATTAACGGTTTTATAGTGTCTCCATTGAAGAGCAGATGGATTTACAATACATTCCCACAGTAATTGGTTTTACAGAACGTTTAAACTGAAGGAAGACAGATTTATAAGATGTTCCCACCGTGATCAATTTTACAGAATGTCTTAATCGAAGGGAAATGGATTTACAAGACGTTCCCACTATATTCAGTTATATAAAACGTCTAAACCGAAGGAAGACATATTTACAAGGCACTCCCACTATCGATGGTTTTACAGAGTGTCTCCACTGAAGAGACGACGGATTTACAAGACATTCCCATTCTAATCAGTTTTACAGAATGTCTCAATCGAAGGAAGACGGATTTACAATATGTTCCCACTGTGATCAGTTTTACAGAACGTCTAAACTGAAGGAAGATAGATTTACAAGACACTCTCACCATCGGTGGTTTTACAGAGTATCTCCACGAAGAGAATATGGATTTACAAGACATTCTCACTGTAATTAGTTTTACAGAATGTCTCAACCTAATGAAGACAGATTTATAAGATGTTTCCACTGTGATCAGTTTTATAGAATGTCTAAATCGAATGAAGACGGATTTACAAGACACTCTCACCATCAGTGGTTTTATAGAGTGTCTCCACGAAGAGAATATGGATTTACAGGACATTCTCCCTGTAATCAGTTTTATAGAATGTCTCAACCGAATGAAGACAGATTTATAAGATGATTCCACTGTGATCAGTTTTTCAGAATGTCTAAATTGAAGAGCAGATAGATTTATAAGACACCCCCACCATCAGCGGTTTAATAGAGTGTCTCCACTGAAGAGAAAACGAATTTAAAAAATATTCCCACTGTAATTAGTTTTACATAACGTCTTAACCGATGGAAGATGGATTTTCAAGACGTTCCCACTGTGATCAGTTTTACACAACGTCTAAACCGAAAGAAGGCAGATTTACAAGACACTGTCACCATTAGCGGTTTTATAGAGTGTCTCCATTGAAGAGCAGATGGATTTACAATATATTCCCACTGTAATTAGTTTTACAGAATGTCTCAACCAAAGGAAGACAGATTTATAAGATGTTTCCATTGTGATCAGTTTTATAGAACGTCTAAACAGAAGGAAGATAGATTTATAAGACACTCCCACCATCAGCGGTTTTACAGAGTGTCTCCACTAAAGAGAAGACGGATTACAAGACATCCCCACTATAATTAGTTTTACAAAATGTCTCAACCAAAGGAAGGCGGATTTACAAGACGTTCCCACTTTGATTAGTTTTATAGAATGTCTAAACCAAAGGAAGACAGATTCACAAGACACTTCCACCATCAGTGGTTTGACAGGGTGTCTCCACTGAAGAGAATGTCTCAACCGAATGAAGGTGGATTTACACGACGTTCCCACTGTAATTAGTTTTACAGAACATCTAAACAAAAGGAAGACAAATTTACAAGACACTCCTACCATCAACGATTTACAGAGTGTCTTCTCTAAAGAGAAGACGGATTTATAAGACATTCCCATAGTAATCACTTTTACTTTTACAGAATGTCTCAACCGAAGGAAGTCGAGATTATAAGATGTTCTCTCTATGATCAGTTTTACAGAACATCTAAACCGAAGGGAGACATATTTTCTTAATTAATCATTTAATGATCAAACAAATGATGAGGGATCTTAATCCTGATCACGATGTTGTGATCGTGTTTGCAATTGGTCTTCTCTGCATTTCTTGCTGTCGAGAGACCCAACTATAGGTATGCCTCTGAGAACATCTTTTACTAGCCTCTGATGCTTTCCTGAAGCTCCGAATCCATAGGACGAAAAGTGATGGTAGGCATTGGACACTTGTTACTCCCTTCGCTATGCCACGCGAGGGTTACTCCTCTGAAAACGTCTTCGGGAGCCTACGATATGACAAACTGCAAGAAAGAGTTACTAACCAAGTTTTTCATTAGCTCACTTGCGACCCTTCATAACTTAGACGAGTAAAAGAGTTTGTGAATAGTAAGGGATACTAAGCTTGTAGCCGATTCAAGGATAGGCTGAGGTCCCATGGAGGTCCAAGATTTCAGAAGAGTATTTCTAGGAGGTATGAGACAAGAAAAACATTCAAGAACTCAAATGGGCTTTTGAGATTGCCCCAAATTTCAAAGGATACGTATAACTCAGTTCTTCTCCGAGAGACCCCTTTCGAGATCGTGTAGGCCTTTAGCAGTTTCCCGGATTGTGCGCTTAGACTCCCTTTGACATTGCGTGATGCAACAATAATGGCTTGCTTTTCCTTGAGACATCTTGTTTATCGTAATGATTCAAGCCCTAACTTTCGCCTAGAATTTGCAGAGTACCCCATCATAGCCGTTGTGTTTTATTTTCTTCTTTTTTCTCTCAATAGCTCTCCTTTTGCTATGGCTACTTGTTTGGATTTGGTTGCACCACTCAAGTCCCTAACTTTTGCCTAGGCCGCCCTTTCGGGTTTTTGATCGCACTGCTCTTCCCTTGTTTTTGCCTAGGCCGCCATTTTGGGTTTTCAGCCTAGCGGGAGTTTCTTTTTCTCTCATTCTCCCACGGACAGTGATCACATGGGTCATTATCAAGAATCTATTTTTTTTTAATTTCATTTTCTCTTCTTCTTCTTCTTCTTCTTATTCTTCTTTCTTTTTGTCTACATTGGGGTCACGCAGTGGATAGTGCCTAAAAGCGTGTGCCTCATTATGCATAATATTTCTTTACAGAATCAACATTGATATGGCTCGGGAGTTCATCCCCATCCAAGCGAAGGACAGAGAGAGCTCGAAGAGAGAGAGTGTGTGAAAAAGACTGGGAGAGGCTCGGGAAAGTCAAGAAGAGCTGTTGTCAGTAGCTGACATGGCAGAGCAGCAATGTTTGTGTGCATGGCATTGGATCCGGCGACCTCGTGGCGGCGCCCTAATGGAAGAGAGCGAGAGATGGAAATTGGGAATAGAACAATCGGGAACTGGATGGAGCCAGGAACTCGACGGAGAAGGGAGCGGGTTTTTCGTGGCCGTCATTGGCTGGTCGTGGTTGGCCAGGAAGGGCTCCATGGCCTCTGCAAGTATCGGCCTGGTGAAAGAGAGGATGAACAGTGCAGGGCACTGTTCAAGTCTCTGTCCTATCCCTTTTTTAAAAAAAAATTCATTTTTTTAATCTTTTTTGTCTTTTATATGCGAAAAAATGAAAAGTAAAATAACAAAAATAAAATAAAAATTAAAAAGTAAAAATTAAAATATTGGAAACTAATAGGAACGAAATGGGGTTTGACCGGGTCAAAATCGAGTGTCTACACTTATTCTCGCTCATATTATCTTATGATCACTAGGAGTTGTACAGCTAATCCATCTCCATGTAGGTGTGGATTCAAGTGCAACCGACCACTTAGCGAGGAGTAGAGATGGGTTTGTGGAGTATCATCGAGTCTCAATTAGAAGAAGTGTCAAAAAGGGGATGACTTCAATGTAGAAATGCCAGGAATTGGTACATACAAGCTTAATAAGCTAGGTGATAGCACATTGTATCTCCATGATATCCTTCACACCCCCTAATATTCAGTAGAATTTACTTTTAGTTATGGTCACGTTGACTCTAGGCTTTAGATTTGTCTTTGAATGCTCGTCGATGGGTATTCATTTAGACAATTTTGTTTATGGCAGTTGTTCTATATAAACAGGTCTTATGGTCTTGGACATTGATGATGATTGCAATAATAGTGATTCTTTTTCCTTAATTACTTCTCATAATGACAATGTTTGAATTGACTGAATCACGTGGCATTTTAGATTGGATCGTGTGAGCCCATATCAAATGAATAGACCCGCTAAAGAAGGCGTTTTAGGTCCACACACAAAGATAAGTATGGTTGTGAGTAAACATTGTCTTGAGAGAAAGCCAAAAGAACAATAGTTACTTTGTAATTAATTCAATTTGGCATATGTGGCCCGAGGAATGTGAGAGCATGTTCTGGCACATATTTCATCATATTTAAAGATGACTATATGCTTTTCGGTTATATCTATTTGATCTCCTATAAGTCAGAAGCACTGAACTGCATTCTAAAGTATATGAATATGGTTTTGAGGACATACCAATATCATGAGTATCTATCAGAGCAATTCAAAAGGCTCTATGATAAACAGGGGATTGATATACAATTGATTGTCCCTTAAAAATCCACAATAGAATGGAGCGGCGGAGGAACATAACCCTCCTAAATATGGTTAAGCCCATGATGGTGCAAGCGAACTTGCTTGTGCAATGTTGGCTATAGCCTATGTATTAAATTGTATACCCTCTAAGTTTGTCCCATTAACACCTTATAAGTTATGGACCGATGAAAAGCCTATTCTAGGCAATAACTTGATAGCTTATGGTACACAATGTTTCACAAATAGGGGAGGTTGGACCCCAGAGGCAAGAAGTGTATTTTCATAAGGTATTCTAAACACTCTAAAGGATATATGTACACTGGAGAGAATACTGATGGGACTATCTATGAGATTGAATCTTGAGATGTGGATTTCTTAGAGAATGAGTTGCCTACCACAGGTGAGGTTTCCAAAAATATGTAGTTGTTTGATCAATAAAACTCCGAACAAGGCACTTCTTCAAAACAGATGGAGGATGAGGGAAAACTTCCTCCACCTCTCGGGAATAGTGGGAGTGACTTATATCTAATGAACTTGGTTCATCAATCGGGGCACTAAACGAACCTCAACCACGTATAAGCAAATGAGGAAACATTCCTCGTCGTCTATTTGAGGTCAAGGGGGATGCTTTCACGATTGCTTTGCATGATGAGCAGACTCTCTTATCTCTTGCAAGCAAAGAGTGTGTCGCACCCCAAAATCGAGCTCATCTCTGCAGGCTGTGAAAGGAGTCATGGTTATCAATGAATATGTGAAAGGAGTCGCCACTAATCATTTAAGAAACTAGTCCTAAGGTCGATCAGAAACCTATTATTCACCTAAGAGAGTATGACACTAACCACCTAGGTTTTTATCAGTCGGTCTCGAACCAAAGTTTGGATCGGGGGGTTCTGTCACGTTCGAAAGGCTCGCAAGCTGGTCAACACGCCCTAAAATCGGTACCTTAGTGTTTCTAAACTTTCCTTATTTTATTAAGTCCAATTGTTACCCTGATCGAAGTGTGAAAGACCCGAAATCAAAGACAAAAATTAGTGTAAAATAACCATCATGATGCATCAACAATTAATAAGCCTAAATCCAAAGCTTAGATATAAAACACCCTGAATGCCCGCACAGAATAGTTACAAATACAACAGATTGTGGGCTCAAAACTCAAGTCTAAGAGCCTAAGCATGACAATAGACAAGCGCTAAGAAATAGAGAAGTATAACAACTTTTGACCACCATGTAATACAAGACTTAAAAGGCTAAAAAAAACACCTTAAAAACCAATGCAAAACCAAAAAGTGCAGCAGTGAATAACAAGCTAATTGGGGCTCTAATCTCATCCAAATCAATATTAAGACGAGAGAGGTCATTGAGCAAGGCGGTGTTTCAATTACGGAAACTGAGCAGCCCCATTTTTGTCAAAATGTCATGAAAACTTAGGAAAAAAGTCGAGCAAAGAGCAGCTGCGAAACCAGGTAAGTAAAGGCTCTATTCTCAATGAAAATAACATCAAAATCGTGAGAAATCACTAAGCAATAATCAGCCAAAATACCAGATATTAAACAGACCTCTTTATCCTCCAAATGGTCATTAGAACCATGGAAAAACAGTGAGCAATGAGCTGGTGCAGCAATGGGTAACAAATAACTCTATTCTCATTAAAAACAAAAAAGAGAGTTCAACATCATGAGAAGTCCTTGTGCAATGACTAGCAGCAACCATGGAAACTTATCAACCTAATTCTATACCAAAAAGTTCATTGAAAAGAGGGAAAAACACAAAGTAGAGTGCTGCTGCAATGACAGACAGAAGGCATGCCTATTTCTCCTAAAAAACGCATCAAAAACAAGGGGATCTGTTGAGCAGAGAAGCAGCAGCAGCCATGGAAACTAATCAGCCCAGTTTTCCTTGAAAATGACATGAAAATCATGAGGAAGCTTGCAGCAAAGAGCTGATGCATAAATCAAACACACTAAGACTCTGATGCAAACCGAGAGCAAGCTTCAGTAGATACGGTTCGAGTTCCAGCAGGTCCGATTCTGAGGGCGCGAGCCAAGATGTTCAAGGAAGGTCTTATTGGGCTGATTCAGCAAATATGAACTCAAGAAGATTCAATGATGCATGTTGAAGCAAGTCCACATGTGCCGTCAACGTGTGTCAACTTGATTCATGTTGTAGATGATTCTGTTTAGACGAATAATATTTTGTTATTTCATATCTTTAGATATTTAGGTCAGATATGGTGAGATATTGCAAGATTTCTTAGAGAGATTTGTTACCTATTATATAGGGGCAATCTGCCAACAGAATCTTTGAATATCTTGTAATCGTAGCCTATTTAAAGGCTAGGGTTGGGGCAAGAAAGAGAACAAATTTCTTTTGATTCAATACATATTTTTTCATTCCTTTCTTGAGAAGACTAGTAGAACTTATCAAGTTTTCTTGTGGCGTTCTACAACTGAACTTATCACTTCGATCCTCGGGGTGTGGCGTCCTTTCCAAATCCGTAGCTTTTGGTTCGTATCTTGCTAGGTAACGGGTCAAAGCTCGCCTTCGAAACTTGCGCTTTGCAGATCTTGGGGTTCTTTTCAATATATTGTTGTCGGGTTTTGCCACGTGTTGGTAAGGTTCACATCAGTTGGTATCAGAGCTAAAAACCTAAGACAAGTGTCATCTATCCTTTTCATTATTCTGAATTCTTCTTTCTTGTTGAATTCTATCCTACTTTTACTCAATTTATTCATAAGTTTGCTTCAAAAAAAAGAAAAAAAAGGGAAATTCATGAAAAAAAAGAAAAATTCGTAAAAAAGAAAGAAATCAAGGTGCAGAAAGAGATATCGTACTGCAACCAATCATACATCCATCTAGTTCCCTTCATCTATTTTCTTCTTAACCAAAATTGTTCCTTTTCCATCATTCTTGTGTATTGGATTACTACTCGTCTATTGACTCTTTATCCTAGGGATCTTTGTGATTTGTTTCGGTTGAATTCATCCTTGAATTGCTACAAGTTTCCTTAGGTGGTATCTTGAGTTTGATTAAGAACCATAGAAGGCAATTAGAGTGGAAAAAGGCAAGAGTGGTGAGCATATTAGAGGGTAAAAGCCGTTTGAGTGCAAACACGAG